>JAVJIF010019609.1:0-71611 GCA_038442645.1 Agave tequilana | reverse complement strand
AGAAGATTCAACCGTGTCATAGCTTTTGTTATTGATTCCCCACCTGCTTTTGGGGGTCTCAAACTTTTAGCTGATTTTTCAGCTATCACGGCTTGTTTAGTAAGCTCCTTCTAAGTGTGGGCTTTGACGGCCCCCATGTGAAGTTTCCATTATGTCGAGAAGTATTGCCTACATGTTTGAAGCAACATAGGTAAAGGCTAACCTGCAGGGCAGATGAGAGAAAGGTTGAGAAATCTCTCTTTGTAATCCCATACAGATCTCCTCCTTTCTGGACTACCAAAAGGACTGTGTCCTTGGTCACCTCGGTACATCCTCGTAGAATTAGGAGAGGAATCGGGTTTCTATATCAAACTAGGAATTGATGGAGTTCGTGGGGAAACCCTGAACCAATTAAATGCTACCCCCTTGAGGGTGCCAATGAATAGTCTGGCAATGGTAGTACCATTACTTACTACATTACCGGTTTGTGATCGGAAGTAGTAAAAGTGCTGATTTTGCGAGCTCTTACCATCATACGAGTGCAACATTGGTGGCTTGAACTTTGGCGGATACGGGACTGAATCCTATTCAAAAGGGTAAGGACGGACTGCTCTTACTTTCTTCAGTTCAACCCTTTAGGCCAGGGATGCGATCTAAGCTTGATGCCTTTGATCACTTTGGCATCGATTGAAGAGCCCTCCTTTGAATGATCGGTCTTGGGAGGTTCATTGTTGTTGTTCTCCTCATTTTAGTGATTACTACGGGTTATGTTATCATTCTTCTGTTTTGTTAGGATCTGAACTAATATTTGCTTGATGTTGTCCAAGGCTTCTTGTTGGGCCTTGAATATCTGCTCCTGTACTTCCATGTGATGACGGAGATCATCATCATTATTGTTATCAGCCATGTTGACAGATACAAACCTTTCCTGCACACAGCTGATGCTTGCGGAGAAAGCGTAGTCGCGTTCTTCTTCTTCATCATCGTACTATTGGAATTTTGTGTCTTAATAGTTCCGGCAACATAGCTTCTGAGGAAGAAGGTTTCCATAATTATACGGTATTGTACCTTGGAAGGCAACCTTTTGTTCGACCAGAACCTGACCTATGCCGGGGCTATAGTCGGGTCTTGGAGAACTAAATGAGGGAGTGCGAACCCCTTGTTTCCTTCTTTGAGATCATAGTAGATCCCTTCCTTGCTTAGCATATTGACAGAGGCAGCTGCGAGGTGATGAACCTTCAATGTCTTCTTCTTTCAAGACTTGGGTCTCACAGAAGTTTGAACTGACAACCGGTTGAACACCGATTGTTGGCTTGGAGGACAAGTTATGGGGATTGGTCCCAAACAATAGTGGATGGAATGTACCGTCACAGGTTGTTGGCCCAAGAGGTTACACTCTCCAATTGTTTTGTGTTTTGATGATGACAAACCAAATTAGAGCTATTTGGTACTAACAAGTTTGTTAAGATGAGTTTCAGGTTTTGTACCATGTTTAGAGACCATTTGCTTAGCTATTGCAAGAACTTCTAAGTTCCACCAAGCAAGGAAGGCAAATTGCACATCAAGGAAGGATCATAGAAGAGAAGGCACTAGCAAGGCATTGGATGGCTCAAAGACTTGAAGATAGCTCAAGAAGTCTTCATGTATTTTGTTTTTCAGTTTATAGTATGTTAAAGAATAGTGGATAGGTTTGAAGCTCTATCACACACGTTTTTGCGCACATGTTCATTCCAAAATAATTTCTTATAAATTATACAAAAATATTTTGCATACAAGTTTTTGCCTACAGATATATATTTATGTTTTATACTATTCCCTGTTCAAAAGTATTTTTGTTAAAATCAAAATCCTCTTTGTTTTCTTTTCTAAAATCAATTTTTGACCTGATCCGGTCGACCGGGGCAGTCGACCGAGTCTGTGTCAGTCTGGTCCGGTCGACCGGACCAGTCGACCGAAGTTCTGGCAGATGCACGTATCCATGTGCATGTCTGTCGGTCGACCGAGGCGGTCGACCGGACTATTGTTTTTGCTCACAGGTTTTATCGGTCGACCGGGTCGGTCGACCGCTAGCCTATAACGGTCGAATTTTTGTACTACCGGTCGACCGGCCCGGTCGACCGATCTGACCGTTTGAACAGTAACGGGCAGATTTTTAAGAGCTGTTTATTTTTGTCTTTTGTGTTTAAAAATTCGTTTAAGGATATATTTTGATCTAATTACCTCCTAAACATCAGTAAATATGTTTTATCCCTAAACCCTAGCCCTCTCCTATAAATAGGGGTGTTTGGGGAGAGATTGGTTACAACAACTATTATTGCTAAAAATTCAAAAGTTTAAGGCTTTCAAAGTTCTTGGTTTTTTGTGCTAAATTCTCTCAATTTTCTGAAGGGTTTTTAAAGTTTTTCTCTGATTTCAATTTCTTTTCCTTACACAAAAGAGCTTCAATTCTACTCATTATTCTCTAAGGACCTTTGTAAGGGAAGAGATTTTTGAAAGAGAGAGTTTGTGGTCTTTTGACTACCAAGGAAATCACTTGTTCTTGAGATTGTAGGAGTTGGGTACTCCATTGTAATTGTTCTTTGTGATAGTGGAAGTAGCTAGAATCCTTCTGGGGAAGGCGGGGAGTAGAGCTGGGTGCTCGAACCTCGATAACATATCCTTGTGTTTGCGATTGGTTTACTTTCTTGCACTCTTTTACTATACTTGCTCTTATTCTTGCTCATCATAATCATTGTCATATTTACTTGCTTGCATTCATCTTGTGAAACTTGATTGTTGTAGCTTTAAATTTTTATTTGCCCCGTGATTAGCATTGTCACCTATTCACCCCCCCCTCTAGGTGACTTTTCAATTGGTATCAGAGCTTGGACTCTAGGTTTGGCTTAACATCCATAGAGAGATCCTTAAAATATTGCTAATCAACATTTTCATTTCATTCATTCATCACTAGTAAACATGGCCGACAACATTAAATCCCCACCTAAATTTGATGGCCTCAATTTCCCAATTTGGAAGGTTAGGATGACTATATTTTTGCAATCTTTGGGTAGCTTAGTAGCCAAGTCCTTGACCAAACCCTATGTAGCACCCGATGGTGATGAGAGCACTTGGACCGACCTTGACTTTAAACTATATGAGGCTAACTCCAAGGCCCAAAACTCCCTATTACCGCCTTGAATGAGGATGACCTTACAAGGGTAATTCATTGCCAATCCGCCTATGAGATTTGGCAACACTTATTGGTCACACACGAGGGGACTTCACAAGTCAAGAGAGCTAAGATAGATCTCTTGAGGTCCCAATATGAGTCATTTAAAATGCTTGATGATGAGTCTATTGATAGTATGGCTACAAGGTTTACTAAAATCACTAATGGTCTTTCTTCCTTAGGTGATGACATCTCCAACGATCAAAAGGTGCGGAAAGTAATTCGGGCTCTTCCTTCATCATGGGAGATCAAGGCCACCACCTTGAAGGAATTGAACGACAAGGACGAGATGGACCTCATTAGTCTCATTGGGAACCTAAAGACCCATGAGATGGAGAAGAAGGCAAGAGAAGAGGCCACTACTTCAAAGAAGAAATCCATAGCCTTCAAGACTTCATCCACCAATGATGACGATGAAGATGACGAAGAAGAAGATGAGGAGCTAACTCTACTTGTGCGGAATGTCAAGAGGTTGTACCGAAAGAACAAGTTCAACTTCCGGAGAAAATTTGAAGGCAAAGAGGAGCGGAAGATCATATGCTACAATTGCCGCAAACCCGGACATATCATGGCGGATTGTCCGGAGTTCAAGAAGAAAATGACTTCCTCCTTCAAGCCAAAGAAGCCGGAGG
This sequence comes from Agave tequilana, assembly GCA_038442645.1. Classification (NCBI taxonomy): domain Eukaryota; kingdom Viridiplantae; phylum Streptophyta; class Magnoliopsida; order Asparagales; family Asparagaceae; genus Agave; species Agave tequilana. The sequence continues at coordinate 67,792 of JAVJIF010019609.1, read as the reverse complement.
AGAAGAAAGCCTACAAAGCAACATGGGATTCGGAAAGCGAGTCCGAAGAGGAGGTGGATCAAGCTAACATGTGTTTCATGGCAAACACACCCAAGGTAACCCCTCAATCCCTTGATGATGAAGATGATGATGTAAGTAAGGAAGTTCTAGTGCATGCTTTTGTAGAACTTTCTGAAACTTATGATAACAAGAAACTTGAATGCATAAAATTACAAAAAGAAGTTGCTTTTCTTAAGAATCAACTTGCCATTGTTTCTAAAGAAAAAGATGATATTTCTTCTAATCTCATTTCCATGCAAAAAGAATTTTGTGCCTACAAGAGTACTTGTAAGGCAAAATCTCCTATTATTGATGAAAAAGAAATTTCTTCTTTTAAATCCAAAATGAATGATTTTGAAAAAGTTTTAAAAGATTGTGCCTTTAATACTAAGAAACTTGAAGAAAAATTTTCTAAAAAGCACACATCTCATGCTAAGATTCCTCATGCTCACACTACACCTAACACGTCACATGTTCATGCTCACAATGCCCATGCTCACAAATCACACACTCATTATGCTTTTAAATATGGTAGAGTATATAGATGCACATATTGTGGTAAAAATGGACATTTAGCTAAGTTTTGCTATGATCAACTAAATAGAACAAATAATCTTGTTTGGGTTCATGACACTAACCCTAGAGGACCCAAGAAAATGTGGGTACCAAAATCAAGTCTTAAATTGTTTGATGTAGGTACACACCAAAGCTCCAAGACGTAGGGAGCGGTGGTACCTTGATAGTGGTTGTTCAAGACACATGACATGGGACATCAATAACTTCACAACCCTATCAAGGTACATGGAAGGTGGCACCGTCACCTTCGGGGATGACTCCAAAGGAACTATCATCGGTATAGGTAACATTCAAATTGGTGCATCTCCTATTATTGAGAATGTTGTTTTAGTAGATGGTTTAAAACATAATTTGCTTAGCATTAGTCAACTTTGTGATCGTGGACTTAAAGTTGTTTTTGATGATACTTCTTGTAAGATTTTTGATGTTAAATCCGATATTTGTATTCTCACCGGTTTTCGTGATAATAATGTTTATATTATTGACATGCTTAATTTAGATTGTTCTACTAAATGCTTAAATGCTTTTGATGAATTCTTGGCTTTGGCATAGAAGATTAGGACATGCATCTTTTGACCATATCTCTAGGATTAATTCAAAGGAATTGGTGAAGGGTATACCTTGCTTGGATTTTGAGAAAGACCGCATTTGTAGTGCGTGCCAACTTGGAAACAAACCAAGTCTTCCTTTAAACCAATCAAGGATATCATGTCAACTAGGCCTTTAGAATTAATTCATATGGATCTTTTTGGACCAACTAAAACTAAGAGTTTAAATGGAAGTAGATTTGCATTTGTTTTAGTTGATGATTTCTCCCGTTTTACTTGGGTTTTCTTTTTACAAAATAAAGATCAAACTTTTTCTCATTTTAAAATTTTTCGAAAAAGAGTTGAAAAAGAAAAGGGTTTTCCGATTTTGAGAATAAGGAGTGATAGAGGTGGTGAGTTTGTTAACCAACTCTTCATGACTTATTGTGATGAAAAGGGAATTAAGCATGAAATGTCTTGTCCTAGAACTCCACAACAAAATGGAGTTGTAGAAAGGAAAAATAGAACACTTCAAGAGATGGCTAGGACAATGATAAGTGAATATGACCTCCCTCAATATTTATGGGCCGAGGCCGTAAACACCGCATGCTATATATCAAATCGTATTTATTTGTGCAAAAATTCTTCAAAAACATCATTTGAAATGTATCATTCTAGAAAACCAAATGTTGCATATTTTAAAGTTTTTGGATGCAAGTGTTTTGTTTTGAATACTAAGGATAATTTGGGTAAATTTGATGCTAAGGCTTATGAGGCTATCTTTGTTGGATATTCCTCTACTAGCAAAGCATATAGAGTTTTCATTAGATCTTCTCAAACCATTGAAGAATCCATGCATGTTAAGTTTGAAGAATCTAATGTGTTTGTTGAGAATGTTGTAGAGTTTGAACCATTAGGTGAAGACATGGAGAGACTATCCTTGAAGGACTCACCCGCTCAAGAAGAAAAGCTAGATCCTATTGGTGAAGTTCAAGAGGATAAGGAGGAAAGCACTCAACCGCTTCCTAAAGCTTGGAGATACGCTACAAATCATCCTAAGGAGCTCATCTTGGGTGATGCATCTAAAGGAGTCACAACGCGCTCCAAACTCCATGACATATGTGGTAACTTTGCTTTATTTCTCATTTTGAACCCAAAGGCATTCTCGAAGCCGAGACGGACCCATATTGGTTGCTTGCCATGCAAGAGGAACTCAATCAATTTGAGCGCAACCAAGTTTGGCACCTTGTTCCTAAGCCCCACGATAGACCAATAATTGGTACTAAGTGGATCTTTAGAAACAAGATGGATGAGTCCGGAAATGTCATTAGGAATAAAGCTAGGTTAGTGGCCCAAGGTTACACTCAAGTTGAGGGAATTGACTTTGAGGAGACCTTTGCACCCGTAGCACGGCTTGAAGCCATACGGATGACACTAGCTTTTGCATGTTTTAAAAATTTTAAACTTTTTCAAATGGATGTAAAAAGTGCATTTTTAAATGGTTTTATTAATGAAGAAGTTTATGTTGCTCAACCTCCCGTTTTGTTGATCATGTTCATCCCGATTTTGTTTTTAAACTTGATAAAGCTTTGTATGGATTGAAACAAGCTCCAAGAGCTTGGTATGAAAGGCTTTCTAGTTTTCTCATTTCAAATGATTTTATTAAAGGCAAAGTGGACACAACTCTTTTTACTAAGCATGTTGATAATGATATTTTAATTGTGCAAATTTATGTTGATGATATAATTTTTGGATCTACTAATGAGCTTTTATGCAAGGATTTTGAGAAAGTCATGCAACTTGAATTTGAAATGTCTTCAATGGGTGAGCTCAATTTCTTCCTTGGACTCCAAATCAAGCAATTGCAAGACGGAACCTTCATTAACCAAGCCAAGTACGCAAAGGAGCTAGTAAAGAAGTTTGGGCTTGAAGGATCAAAGGCTTGCAACACTCCAATGGCAACTACAACCAAGCTTGATAAGGACGAACAAGGTAAAAATGTTGATATTAAATTATATAGAAGCATGATAGGAAGTCTTTTATATTTGACGGCAAGTAGGCCGGATATCATGTTTAGTGTGTCTTTGTGCTAGATTTCAATCGTGTCCTAAAGAGTCTCATCTTATTGCGGTAAAACGCATTATTCGTTATATTAAGGGCACTATTGGAATGGGTCTTTGGTATCCAAAACTATAGATTTTTCAATGACTAGTTATTCGGATGCCGACTATGCGGGTTGTAGAGTAGATAGAAAGAGTACTAGTGGGACATGTCAATTTCTTGGTAATTGTCTTGTTTCATGGTCCTCTAGGAAACAAAATTCCGTAGCTCTCTCAACCGCCGAGGCGGAGTATGTTGCCGCGGGGGCTTGTTGTGCACAAGTCCTTTGGATGAAACATACTCTCCTTGATTTTGATTTGCACTTTGATCATATAAAAATATTTTGTGATAATACTAGTACTATACACATGACCAAAAATGCAAATCAACATAGTAAGACCAAGCACATTGAGATTAGATATCACTTTCTTAGAGATCATTTTGAGAAAGGTGATATAGATATTGATTATGTTTCCACGGATTTACAACTAGCCGATATTTTCACTAAACCTCTTGATTTTGCTAGATTTTCGTTTATTTGTGGAGAACTTAATGTTTGTATTATTGAATAGACATGTTTTCATAACCCTTTTTGATGTATGACAAAAAGGGGGAGAATAAGTTTACATGACAAAAATAAGTTCATTTGGTCTTGGTTCCATATGAATTTATATGCTTTAATTTTAAGATTTGTTTTATGAATTTATATGTTTTTGGTTTTATGAATTCTTGTGTTTTAGTTGTTTTGGTATTTTTGGTATCAAGAGCAATTTTTGTGCTTTATATATTTGTTTTAATTAGTTTCAATAATTGGTGCATCATTTCAATTATTAGTATCTAGAGCATATTCTTGTGTTTTATGTATAGCATAATTTGAGGGGGAGCTTTCTCCTCCCTATATTTTTGTCAATAGCCTATTTGTTTTGTCATCATCAAAAGGGGGAGATTGTTGGCCCAAGAGGTTACACTCTCCAATTGTTTTGTGTTTTGATGATGACAAACCAAATTAGAGCTATTTGGTACTAACAAGTTTGTTAAGATGAGTTTCAGGTTTTGTACCATGTTTAGAGACCATTTGCTTAGCTATTGCAAGAACTTCTAAGTTCCACCAAGCAAGGAAGGCAAATTGCACATCAAGGAAGGATCATAGAAGAGAAGGCACTAGCAAGGCATTGGATGGCTCAAAGACTTGAAGATAGCTCAAGAAGTCTTCATGTATTTTGTTTTTCAGTTTATAGTATGTTAAAGAATAGTGGATAGGTTTGAAGCTCTATCACACACGTTTTTGCGCACATGTTCATTCCAAAATAATTTCTTATAAATTATACAAAAATATTTTGCATACAAGTTTTTGCCTACAGATATATATTTATGTTTTATACTATTCCCTGTTCAAAAGTATTTTTGTTAAAATCAAAATCCTCTTTGTTTTCTTTTCTAAAATCAATTTTGACCTGATCCGGTCGACCGGGGCAGTCGACCGAGTCTGTGTCAGTCTGGTCCGGTCGACCGGACCAGTCGACCGAAGTTCTGGCAGATGCACGTATCCATGTGCATGTCTGTCGGTCGACCGAGGCGGTCGACCGGACTATTGTTTTTGCTCACAGGTTTTATCGGTCGACCGGGTCGGTCGACCGCTAGCCTATAACGGTCGAATTTTTGTACTACCGGTCGACCGGCCCGGTCGACCGATCTGACCGTTTGAACAGTAACGGGCAGATTTTTAAGAGCTGTTTATTTTTGTCTTTTGTGTTTAAAAATTCGTTTAAGGATATATTTTGATCTAATTACCTCCTAAACATCAGTAAATATGTTTTATCCCTAAACCCTAGCCCTCTCCTATAAATAGGGGTGTTTGGGGAGAGATTGGTTACAACAACTATTATTGCTAAAAATTCAAAAGTTTAAGGCTTTCAAAGTTCTTGGTTTTTGTGCTAAATTCTCTCAATTTTCTGAAGGGTTTTCAAAAGTTTTTCTCTGATTTCAATTTCTTTTCCTTACACAAAAGAGCTTCAATTCTACTCATTATTCTCTAAGGACCTTTGTAAGGGAAGAGATTTTTGAAAGAGAGAGTTTGTGGTCTTTTGACTACCAAGGAAATCACTTGTTCTTGAGATTGTAGGAGTTGGGTACTCCATTGTAATTGTTCTTTGTGATAGTGGAAGTAGCTAGAATCCTTCTGGGAAGGCGGGGAGTAGAGCTGGGTGCTCGAACCTCGATAACATATCCTTGTGTTTGCGATTGGTTTACTTTCTTGCACTCTTTTACTATACTTGCTCTTATTCTTGCTCATCATAATCATTGTCATATTTACTTGCTTGCATTCATCTTGTGAAACTTGATTGTTGTAGCTTTAAATTTTTTATTTGCCCCGTGATTAGCATTGTCACCTATTCACCCCCCCCCCTCTAGGTGACTTTTCAAGGTTGACACCCCAGTTGTCCGTACTGGGATGGGGAGATGTGAAATGGCTCTTCGCAGCGGAGTTTTCCACTTGTTGCTCAGATAATCCTACAAGTCTTTATTATCTGGGTCCAACTGATCCAACATGGAGACTCAGGGTAACTGAATGTTAGCCCGCTTGGGTTGAGAAACCCTGAGCTTAGCCTTCAAAGCTTTCTTTTTGTGATAGGCGAAGCTAGGATAGTTTCGCCTGAAAGAGTAGCTTTGAAGGCGAGCTTAGCTCTGTTGCACAGAGTTCTTCCTGTGAGCGAGGCTGAAATAGCCTCGCTGTTAGCACTGAATGGTGCTATACTCTTAACATTGTGGCTAAGATCCTTAGCACTTAGTGCTTTAGTTCTAGCCACACGGCTAAGAACTTTTTTAGCACTTAGTGCTATTAGTGGGGGCGATACTGAATCAGCAACACTTTTAGCACACAGAAGTGCTTTGGCCTTAGCCTCGCGATAGGCAAGGCTGAACTCTATAAGGAGTTGAATTAGCTTCATGTGATGAAGCTACTTGAGCATTTAGTGCTTCGGTTCTGCCGCTAGCGACGAGCCTAGCACTGCCCAATAGTACTGATTATGTAAGCGGGCTGCAGTAGCCTTGCTGTTAGCATAAAGTGCTATAGCGTTAGCCTCGGGGGATATACGGGGCTTAGCTCGGTATAGACTAAAATAGTCTTGCAGCCAGAGACTATTTTAGCTTTGCAGGAAGTTGAATCAAGAGATTTATCTCTAGCCTCACATGAGACTACAGATTTTGTAACCCACATAGCCTTAGCAAAGGTTGTTTTAGGTTCACAAGGAAACCTTATAGCTTCGCGCACAGTGTTAACATGCTAGCACGGAGCTATGTTAGTCTCTACTGAGACTGTGCTAGACTCGCATAGAGTCTGTTTTGCTTCGCTTGAGACTGTAATAGGCTCTCAGAGCCTTATTTGTCTCAACAGAGACTTGCTTCCAAGAGTTACCAGAGGGGCTTTGACTACGCTGACCTTCCTATACTTGAGCACATGTGGGGGGCTTGTGCTACCCCAAAGAGAAGTTATTCAAATCTCTCTTGATTAAAGTGAATGATCAGTATCTCAGCAATAGACCCGCAAGTCTGATCGTCATATTGTGACACTTGACTCTCAGCAGTGGAGAATACAATCCCCAGCAGAGTCGCCATCTTGTTTTCCTTTGAAATTTCAATAAAGGGAAAACGTACAAAAATATTGAGGAGCAAAATTACAAGTAATTAAAAAAATTTACAAGTAGATCTCCTCTGAGATTTTTGGGGAAGTGTGTCAGTGGGAGTCTGATCAGCTGTCACGTTGACGATGCGAGCGATCGATTTTCGAATGCTACTAGTTGGAATTCCTTCTTGCTTGACTCCAGAGATTCCTTTAGAGAGAGATTTTAGGGTATTAGCACCCTAAATTGATCTTTGTAGGATTAGAGAAATGATTCTCTTAATTCTTAAAAGCGAGAGAGTAGATCTCTTGTTGGCTTAAGCTTTGAAGCCAGCAAAGAAGCTTATGCTCTTCAAAAAGCCTCTTGGACTTGAATTTCTTTAAGACTATGAGCCTAACCTACTAGTGAGCTATTTATAGGCTTAATAGGGAGTTATGATTCCCTTGATTGTCTCCCTTTAATGAGGGATCATGGGTGAACTACCCATTAACTCCCCCAACTAGGAAATAGGGAATTATGATTTCCTTGTTTGTCTTCTCTTAATGAGGGATCATGGGTGTAACTACCAATTAATTATCCCAACTAGGAAATAGGGAGTTTACGATTCTCTTGATTGTCTCCTCTTAATGAGGGATCATGGGTGTAACTACCCATTAACTAACCCCACTAGGAAATAGAGAGTTATGATTCCCTTGATTGTCTTCTCTTAATGAGAGATCATGGGTGTAACTACCCATTAACTACCCCTACTAGAAAATAGGGAGTTATGATTCCCTAATTGTCTCTTCTTAATGAGGGATCATGGTTGTGACTACTCATTAACTCCCCCACTAGGAAATAGAGAGTTATGATTCCCTTGATTGTCTCCTCTTAATGAGGGATCATGGGTGTAACTACCCATTAATTCCCCCCACTAACTTAGTGGGGCGGTTACTTTCCTCATGTGAAGCTAGCCTCTTCAGGCGAAGCTAGCCAGTTGAGGCGAAGCGAAGAATTTTAGCTCTTTCAGTAGAGTTGCACCAAGCTTCAAGCGAAGGTAAAAGTTGGCCTTTTGTGTGGCTGTGTAGAGCTTCAGGCGAAGCTAGATTTAGCTTCAGGTGAAGCTATAAGTTATCTCTCTGTGGAGCTATGAAGGCTTCATGCAGAGCTATCAAGAAAGCTTTAGGCCCAGCTGTAATTAGCTTAATGGGAAGCTATAATTTAGCTCTCTGTGAAGCTATGAAAAACTTCATGCGAAGCTATCAAAAAAGCTATAGTCGGAGCAATAATTAGCTTCAGGCGAAGCTATAAGTTAGCTCCCTATGGAGCTATGAAAAGCTTCATGCGGAGCTATCAAGAAAGCTTCATGCGAAGCTATTAGTTAACTCTCTATGGAGAGCTTTGATGTGAAGCTAGACAAACATAGCCTCTCAGGCGAGGCTATCCCCTTGGGCTCATGCGAGGCTAAGTGTTGAGCTAATTTACCATCTTATGTTTTCTTAGGTCTCTTCAAAGGCAATCTTGGCTTACTGTCTGTTTCACTAGATCAGTAGAGTTCAAGTCGCTAATTTGTCCCTCTGGAATGGGCGAAAACTAGTCGTCAGCTTGTCTGCCACTTGTCTTTTGTAAATGTCAACATGTTAGATATCGTTCAGACCGGCTAAAGTGTTGTCTGAGTGTTTGTCTTTTTTGAGTGTCAACAATATTGATGTAGATGATAACCCCTAGTCGGCAATAGATGCCTGAACATTATTGCATGCACTGGTGAGATCATCTCTCACAGCATATCAAAGCGTCAGTGATGTGCAAGGAACCTTCTTCGAGGTCCCAGCAAGACGCAAAGGTTAAAAACTGATCATTTTTAGAAGAGTAGAGTCCAGACTAATGATTTGTGAAGACTTAGAAAGCAAGACTGAACCCACCAGTTCTCTCATTACGAGCCAAATGTACTCAAAATGATGGAGAACATGGGGTATGACCCAACAAGTGGTCTTGGCTTGAACTTTGGCAAAGGAAGGCGAACACTACTTCGATCTTTCATTCAAAAGGAAAGCCCCTGACTATTATCACCGAACTCGGAGGGGGTTGGGCTATGTGCCAACTCTAATTCTATCAACTTCTGAGTCTGAAGAGTCATATATCATAACCACTCGTGAGGCACGTCATCATGGGAGTCAGATGATAGTGTTGGCGACATCTTCAAAGACCTTTCGGTAAACATGGTTTCAACAAGCCACCTAAAAGAAGTGTTGGCCCAGAGGCCTTCCACTCTAGTTTTGATGATGATTAACTCATGTAGCTATGTGTACTAATAATCTTGTGATTTTAGTTTCAGATCATAAATCAAGTTATTAGTAGGTGATTAGCTTCAACAAGATGATTTGGAAGCTTTCACATGTTGATTCAAGAGCCCGAGCGTCAAAGATCATATATAGCAATTGCTCGATGGATCAAAGAGTTTGGATCGAGTCAGCTTGGAGATTGCGCTCTACAAGAAGACATTGGTACCTAGTTTAGTTTTGTGTTTAGATCCAAATTGTAAAGATTAGAATAGTATGATATGCTCAAATTCACAACACACACGTTTCATGTTTTGAATATTGGTTTTCGGTTTTTCCGTTTTTGGTTTAACCGATCTTGGTTTGCATGAATAGATAGATTCAAAACAAGTTTATATGGTTTAATGTATGTTAGATTTGTTCTATATACATGCATGCTTCAACTTCCTAGACAAACTTAGTTTTGACTTACTTATTCATGTGTTTTATGTTTTGACAAAACATATTTTGGAATTAAGTCAAAAACATGGATATATATATGTTTCATGTATATAGGATTATATTCATATACATCATGCCTAAATGTTGTTTAATATCATGTTTTTGTAATTGGATGAGTTTTGGACAAAATGTATTTTCTATTCAAAAATTCAAGTTTTAGAAAATACCAGTTTTGGATTTTGGTAAAAATGATAAGACACAAAATTTTTTCAAAATGTTTGTTATTTGTGATAAAATTTTATCACAAGTTTATATTTCAAAATAAAATGATAAAACTATTTTTGTATTTTTAGAAGATTTATGAGAATTTTTAGGATTAAAAATTACATGTTTTTCTGACCAGAACAGCTGCTGCCAGGCTAGGTCGGTCGACCGGACGGTCGACCGGACCATGTAGCCGGTCGACCGTAGAGGTCGACCGACGTGCACGGATACGTGCACGCTGGCTGCCCTTTAGCCGGTCGACCGCACGGTCGACCGACTGAGAGCAGGTTGCTCTCTGTTTGTTTCGGTCGACCGGACGGTCGACCGCCCAGAGAGCCGTTGCTCTCTGGTTCTGGGGACGGTCGACCGTACGGTCGACCGGTTGCTGCCAACGGTCAAAATGTGACCGTTGGACGGTCGACCGGTAGGTCATTTTTGGCAATTTTTGCTGCCAACGGCTATATTTTCTAATGGGCTATAAATACCCCATTAATGGCCTGTTCTCTAAAAAGATTTTTTGTGCGAATTTTTCCTGACTCTCTAGTGTTTTCACAGCAATCAAAAGAATTTTTGGGCTTTAATTGATCAATCTATTTGGTGTTTTTCTAGGGTTCGGAAAATCAAGAAAGGGTTTTTGGGAAAAGATTTTGATTCAACTTCTTCATCTTGGTTTCTACTTTTTCCCAAAGATTTTCTTTGAGTTTTTGATTTCCACTCCTTTGGTTTTCTCCACACTTGAGCTACATCAACTATCTCATTCTATAGGATCTTTGTGTGGGAAAGAGATTGTTTGTGGTTGTTGTTTAGACCACCAAGTTAAAAACCCTATCTTTGCTTGGCTTTGTGCCTTTCCCTCATTGTGTTGAGGAGGTTGTGCATTTGGGTTGTATCCCTCAAGTGGTGAGGTGATCCTTGTGTAAGCTTTGTGCTAATCCCTCAAGTTGTGAGGTGATTGTTTGTTGGCTTGGAGTTGTGCCTCAAGGAAGAGGTTGTGTTTGTAAGGAGAGAAGTTGGGTACTCCTTGTAATTGTTATTGCCCCAAATCCTCAGTGGAGGTTTCCTTTGTGGGAGTCCTTTGTGGACAAGCTAGTGGACTTAAAATCCTTCTGGGTGAAGGCGGGGATGTAGAGCTGGGTGCTCGAACCTCGAAACATATCTTGTTGTTTGCGCGTGATCCCTTGGCTCTTACTCTCTCTCTCTTTACTTTGTGCCTTGCATCATATCACATTGATCATTCATACTTATATGCTTGGCTTGGTTGTGTGCATCACTTGTTACTTGCATCTTGTGTAATTGCAATTAGTTTTTTAAATTCCGTATTAAGTTCATTAGATTAGCATAATCACTTATTCACCCCCCTCTAGGTGATTTTCAATTGGTATCAGAGCCTCCGCTCCTGATATTTAGGTTTACCACCAAGGAGTGAGATCTTGGTTTGCTAATCTTCATTTGCATTTACATTTGCACACATTTAGTTTGCACTCATGGATAGCCCTCCTATGTTTGATTTTTCTAGACATGATTTTTGAAGGCCAAGATGAGTAGTCATTTAAAAAACCTAGGTCATCTAGTTTATCAAGCCATTACTATAGAATCCTTCCCAAATGCTAGCAAGCATAGAAAGGCCAATGCATTAGCACTTAAGACACTTAGAGCATCTCTTAATGAAGATCTTTTACATGTGTTTGATCATTATGATTCGGCTTTTGCAGTTTGGAGCATATTGACTTCTCCCGAGCTTCCAAGGATTATCAACAAGTTGAGGAGATCTAGGAGAGATAAGTCCGACGAGCATTGCCTCATGGTCCAAGGGAAGACTCCTTGAGGTACAATCGGATTCTCAACTAGATGATAGCTCTAGTTCATATTGCTATGGGTGTTTTGAAGTTCAAAATTTAAATGTAGAACTTGCCTCTAAACTTGAAAATTTTGTGGTAAAATATGAACTTTTGGAAAAGAAGAACTTTGATTTAAAAGAAGAAATGAAGGATTTGTGCTCAACTTTTGAATCGGTTTTGCAAAAGAAGGAAGAGATTACTAGTGAACGTGACTCACTAAGATCTCAACTAGACCTTGCCCTAAAAGAGATTGATGTTTTGAAAAGCAAAAATGATTTTGATGATGTTGTGAAAAACAATGAGGTTTTATCTTCTAAATTAGATTTTGTTTTAAAGATAACCTTGCATTGAAAAATGAAATTGATTTCATTACAAAAGAATTGGATTTGGTTTTGAAGAAAAATGAATCTTTAAAAATTGATATAGATTCTCATGTTTGCCATGCTAGTGTAGATTCACCTAGCACATCTATTGCATGCTCCACTTTATCTTTAAGTATTGAAAATGATATAAATGTTTTGAAGAAAAGTGTTGATTGTTTGGGCTCCACTTTGAGCCAATGTGCTTTGAATCATACACGCTTGGAAACCTTGGTTCGTAAGAAACAAGTTCCATCTTTGCATGCACACCCTTCACGGCATACACATGCTTCCCACGGTCATCACCAACACATGTATGCTCATGTGTACATGGGTACACATTGTGGCCGAAAAGGCCACCTTGCTAGATTTTACTATGATCGTTTACATATTGAAAATTTAGCAAATAATCTTGTTTGGGTTAGGAGAGATACTAACCCCTATGGACCCAAAAGAAAATGGGTACCAAAGACCACCCCTAAAATTTTTGATGTAGGTGTGGGCTCTCGCATCACGTGAGAGTAACGGTACCTTGGAGTGGATGTGTTCCGTGCTTAAAAGAAAACAAATTTGGATGCATCACTTTCAAGGGGAGTTTGGTGGAGAGAACCACCATTGGTTTGGAGAACTAGAGAGGTGCCTTCATCGGTTTTGGTATCATTCTCTAACTCCCGTTTATATTTGCATGCTTTTCATGTCATTGATTTATAGCATGTCATGTTTTAAAGCTCATTATGATTATGCCATGTGATTTAGATTGTGATATACATGTTTAGTTATTTGAGACACCCATAGTCCTATCTTTGTGTTCTCACTTTGTTTTTAAACTAGTATGTATGTCCTAGATCTAATGCATGTGCATGATGATCATATGTGTTTATGATTCTTGTTTTGATATCTTATGCTTTTGATGTTTAGAGTTTATTATGTTAAATGCCATGATTCTTAGATCATTGACATGCATGTATAGCTTTTGAGATCACCCATGTTTATATGGACCCATATATTGTGTTCTCACCATTTGTTTAGCTATTATGTATATCATGATTCTAATAGCATGTGGATTTACATAATGATCATGTTTATGATTTTCATATTGATTTATATCTCGTTTTATGCTTAATGATTTGATTACTTGTTTAGATGTTAGTTTTCATTAAGACTAGAATTTATACTTGTACATGTAGTGGGACACAAATAAATCTTTATATATGTTTGGGCTTGGATGCTTATTTGTACCCATTAGATGTACTAGTATAGTCTAGTTTTGATGATTCATGCATTCTAACTTGTATTTCCTGTTTTGGACATGTTTTATGATCATGTGTTTTCACTTCATGTATATGTTTATTTTGCCAAACTTTAAGATATACATGTATACCCCTTAAGTCACTTACTTTTCATGCAAATCTTTATTATGGACTCAAATTGTGTTTAGGGATATGTATGTATACTTTTTGTGTTGTCAAAACATACATATGCCTTGAAGTATAATTAATTTTATCGAAAATTTTAGATTTTCATGTTTCATATTTAAAGGAATTTAAATCGAGCTTAATTGAATATTTTCATGATGATATGTGTCACATAACACTTGTTCACTCACCTTATTAGAGTTTCTCAGGACTTTGTTTTCATGAGTATGATATGGGCTTTATGGATTTTAGTGTTTAGTGATCATGTGATTTACATGTGTTTCATGAAAGATAATTTTATTTTATTCCTTGCTTGAAGGATTTCGTACTAGTTTAAAAAAAAAATTTTCCTTTAACTAGTTCGTATTCTTCACTATGGTAGAGATTTTCAACCATACTAAATTTTCAAACCTATTTTTGAAAACCCCTACCATCCAAAGGGTGGTTGGATGGGAGATCATGCTCATGTATGCATTTTAGTGAAAATCATTTTAAACTTGAACATGATTGGGAGGCTAGGTAATATGAGATATACATTTGATATTATTGTTGTTTCAATTGGTATCATTGGATTCTTTCAATTGGTATCAATATTGACATTTTTGTATACTCATATATTTTTTTTTGTATATGTATGCTTGCACTTCAAAGAGTATCAATTTCAATTGATATCAAATTTTTCATACATATATATGTTTTTATTTCTGCTTATACATTCATATATCTTAGAGCACAAATTTTGATCATGATAAAGCTTGTTTTTATAATGACCATCTTGTTTCAATTGACTAGTTTTCAATTGGTATCCATATACAAACTTTGCATGTTTTTATTTGGTAATTCATAAAGAGGGAGAAACCTTATATTTCATCTTTCAATTGGTATTTGATTTCCACTCCCATACTTTATGATCTAAAATTTCAATTTGGTATCATATATTCAAAATGAAAAATATTTACAATTGGTATCAAAATCCTTGTTTAGAAATTCAAAATTTGTTATGTTTAATTTCAACTTGTATCAAGATTATTTTCTTATAATTGGTATCAATGTTTTTATGTTTCCTTTCAATTGGTATCAAGATGCTCTACTTTAACAATTTTTGTGATATCTTAATTGATTGTCACCCCTTATTTACATAATTTGTGTTTTAGACAAAAAGGGGAGAACATTGTTTTATTGCTTTTAAACCCTTTATTGTTTCTTTGTTTCGAACAAAAGGGGGAGAAGAATGTTTTTGTTTTTACTTGGACCCCTTTGTTGATGATTGACAAAAAGGGGGAGAAGTATTTGAGTTTATATGCATGTTTTGTATGCATGTGTTGTTTTATTTATTATTGGTTTGTCGTTTAATTGTTTAATTAGCATCAAGAGCGTTATTTAAGAACATTGTTTTTATTGGTATCAAGAGTTTATTGTTATCAAGAGCACGTTTTATGCAATGATGCATTTCATATGTTTGGTATCTAGGGCATGTTTTATTTTTGAACATTTCATTGGGTATCTAGAGCCTTTTTTTGTTTTTGCATTGTCATTCATTGCATATTTATGTTTATTTGTTTTATGCATGAGTTAAGGGGGAGCTTCTTTGAAGCTTAACTTTGATCCATGCATATATAACTCCATGAGTTTTGTCATCATCAAAAAGGGGGAGATTATTGGCCCAGAGGCCTTCCACTCTAGTTTTGATGATGATTAACTCATGTAGTTATGTGTACTAATAATCTTGTGATTTTAGTTTCAGATCATTAATCAAGTTATTAGTAGGTGATTAGCTTCAACAAGATGATTTGGAAGCTTTCACATGTTGATTCAAGAGCCCGAGCGTCAAAGATCATATATAGCAATTGCTCGGTGGATCAAAGAGTTTTGGATCGAGTCGGCTTGGAGATTGCGCTCTACAAGAAGACATCGGTACCTAATTAAGTTTTGTGTTTAGATCGAAATTGTAAAGATTAGAATAGTATGATATGCTCAAGTTCACAACACACACGTTTCATGTTTTGAATATTGTTTTCGGTTTTTCCATTTTTGGTTTAACCGATCTTGGTTTGCATGAATAGATAGATTCAAAACAAGTTTACATTGTTTAATGTATGTTAGATTTGTTCTATATACATGCATGCTTCAACATCCTAGACAAACTTAGTTTTGACTTACATATTCATGTGTTTTATGTTTTGACAAAACATATTTTGGAATTAAAGTCAAAAACATGGATATATATATGTTTCATGTATATAGGATTATATTCATATACATCATGTCTAAATGTTGTTTAATATCATGTTTTTGTATTTGGATGAGTTTTGGACAAAATGTATTTTCTATTCAAAAATCCAAGTTAAAATACCAGTTTTGGATTTTGGTAAAAATGATAAAACACAAAAATGTTTCAAAATGTTTGTTATTTGTGATGAAATTTTTATCACAAGTTTATATTTCAAAATAAAATGATAAAACTATTTTTGTGTATTTTTAGAAGATTTATGAGAATTTTTAGGATTAAAAAATTACATGTTTTTCTGACCAGAACAGCTGCTGCCAGGCTAGGTCGGTCGACCGGACGGTCGACCGGACCATGTAGCCGGTCGACCGTAGAGGTCGACTGACGTGCACGGATACGTGCACGCTGGCTGCCCCTTTAGCCGGTCGACCGCACGGTTGACCGACTGAGAGCAGGTTGCTCTCTGTTTGTTTCGGTCGACCGGACGGTCGACCTCCCAGAGAGCCGTTGCTCTCTGGTTCTGGGGACGGTCGACCGTACGGTCGACCGGTTGCTGCCAACGGTCAAAATGTGACCGTTGGACGGTCGACCGACCGGTCGACCGGTAGGTCATTTTTGGCAGTTCTGCTGCCAACGGCACTATATTTCTAATGGGCTATAAATACCTCATTAATGGCCTGTTTTCCAAAAAGATTTTTTGTGCGAATTTTTCCTGACTCTCTAGTGTTTTCACAGCAATCAAAAGAATTTTTTGGGCTTTAATTGATCAATCTATTTGGTGTTTTTGCTAGGGTTTGGAAAATCAAGAAAGGGTTTTTGGGAAAAGATTTTGATTCAACTTCTTCATCTTGGTTTCTAGTTTTTCCCAAAGATTTTCTTTGAGTTTTTGATTTTCATTCCTTTGGTTTTCTCCACACTTGAGCTACATCTACTATCTCATTCTATAGGATCTTTGTGTGGGAAAGAGATTGTTTGTGGTTGCTGTTTAGACCACCAAGTTAAAAACCCTATCTTTGCTTGGCTTTGTGCCTTTCCCTCATTGTGTTGAGGAGGTTGTGCATTTGGGTTGTATCCCTCAAGTGGTGAGGTGATCCTTGTGTAAGCTTTGTGCTAATCCCTCAAGTTGTGAGGTGATTGTTTGTTGGCTTGGAGTTGTGCCTCAAGGAAGAGGTTGTGTTTGTAAGGAGAGGAGTTGGGTACTCCTTGTAATTGTTATTGTGCCAAATCCTCGGTGGAGGTTCCCTTTGTGGGAGTCCTTTGTGGACAAGCTAGTGGACTTAAAATCCTTCTGGGTGAAGGCGGGGATGTAGAGCTGGGTGCTCGAACCTCGAAACATATCTTGTTGTTTGCGCTTGATCCCTTGGCTCTTACTCTCTCTCTCTCTTTACTTTGTGCCTTGCATCATATCACATTGATCATTCATACTTATATGCTTGGCTTGGTTGTGTGCATCACTTGTTGCTTGCATCTTGTGTAATTGCAATTAGTTTTTTAAATTCCGCATTAAGTTCATTAGATTAGCATAATCACCTATTCACCCCCCTCTAGGTGATTTTCAGGAAGAAGATTAAGAAATGATCCAGTCAGAAGCAGATCCCTGGATCAAACACCTGAATACTCTCTGGGATATTCACTTTGAACAACGTGGACCACCCACAGAGGATAAGGTAACTCAGATTAATTTGGGAGATGAGGCTAATCCTAAGCCCATCCTCATAAGCGAAATCTTATCACCTCCAGAGAAGGAAGATCTAATATCTCTCGTTCAGGAGTATATAGATGTTTTTGCTTGGAACTATGACGATATGCCTGGGCTTGATCCTCAGGTGACTATGCATCACCTCAACATCAATCCGGACATAAAGCCCGTCAAGCAACAATAACGACGGTTTTGTCCAGAGATAATGGATTCTATTCAATCGGAAGTCAAGAAGCTCATAGACCCTAATTTCATTAGGAAAGAACAACACCCTGATTAGATAGCTAATATCGTCCCTGTTAGCAATAAGAATAGGAAGATTCAGTTTTGTATTGATTTCCGTAATCTAAATGAAGCTTATCATAAAGATGAGTTCCCTCTTCCAATCACGAATGTCATGATCGACAACACGTGCGGGATTGAATGTATGTCTAGGGGTATATTGCTACTGTGATGCCCTTTGGATTGAAGAATGCAAGGGCGACATATCAAGAGCTATGAATGCAATCTTCTACGAGCATATACACAAAACATTGGAATGCTACATAGACGATATTGCAGTGAAAAGCCATGCCAAAGGTGATCACATAGCGAATCTGAAAACCGTATTTGATATTATGCGAGCGCATCAATTGAAGATGAACCCCGCAAAGTTTTTCCTGGGGGTAGCCCGTGGCAAGTTCCTCAAATTTGTAGTGATATCCAAGGGAATCCACCTCGACCTAGAGAAAGTCTGCGCCATCCAGGAGATGCATCCTACAAGGAACCTTAAAGAGCTTAGAGGATTACAAGGGCGACTAGCCTACATTTAGAGGTTTATCTCAAATCACTCAGGGCGATGCAAATGCTTCACCAGATTGATGAAAAAGGGTGTCTCATTCGTCTAGGACGGTTCTTGCCAATAAGTGTTCAAGGAAATTAAGTGGTACCTCACGCATCCACTTATCCTTGTAGCTCCAGTGTCAGAAAAATCTTTTCTGATATACATTCAAGATATGGATCATTCTCTAGGAGTTTTACTAGCCTAGAGTAATGATCAGGGGCACGGGCAAGCAATCTACTACCTGAGTAGGACCACGATTGGAGCTGAACATCGATACAACCCGATGGAAAAGAATGCCTTGCATTGGTGTTCGCTGTCTAGAAGACGCGACACAACCTGGTAGGCCAAACCTTACATGTCATATCAAAAGTCAATCCTTTAAGATTGCTTATGACAAAGCCATCATCGCTGAATGGTCGATTGGTGAAATAGGCCATATTGCTCACAACACGAGATGTAATTACTGCCACAAAAAGTTATAAAGGGTCAAGCAGTGGCAGGCTTCTTGGCTGAATATCCAGATCCAAAAAAGACAAAACTTTATGAAGATCTCCCAGATGAGATCGCTGAAGTTTCCATGACCCAGACAGCTTTTGAAGAACGTGTGTGGCAACTCTTCTTCAAAGGCACATCAAGAACGGGTCCTTGAGGGAATATTGTAGCAGGAATGGGGGTAGTACTTGTCTCCCCACAGAACTACGTAATCCCTCGTGCATTCTAATTAACCGAGCCATGTTTCAACAATGTTGCGAAATACAATGCTCTCTTAATTGGGATGCAAATCGCCAATGAGATTGGCATTAAAATCTCAAAGTATATGATGATTCAAATCTCATCGTTAATCAGGTTCACGGGGAGTATGAAGTCAGACATGAAGACTTAGTACCCTATCTCAACGGAACCATCTACACGGTGAAGAGGTTCAGAAACTTTTACATGACCATATAACTCTCAAGCAAAATGAGCATGCAGATGCATAGAGTACCTCGCCGCTTCCTTGGCCCTTCTAGCCGGAGCGACAGAGAAAGTATTTGTCTACAGCCATGACTTGTACTGTCCAAAATTTGCCCTTAAAGATGATCAAATGCTAACAGGAGACCATCAAGTCAAAGAAGCTCAAGAGACTTCGGCCAATTCAGAACTCAGAGATTGGTGATTCCCATACATCGACTATGCATTATACGATATACTACCCGATGGCCCTAAAGAGGCGGCTGCCAGGCACCTCGATTCTACTACAACGTGATCACATGAACACTGTATCGTTGTTCGCATATGGAATCCTTCTCTGCTGCCTATCACATAAAGAGGTACATGGGGCACTCAAAGAGGCTCATGGCGGTATGTACGGAGCTTACCAACTTGATCAAAATCTTGGAGATCGACTCTGAAGTCTGGGATATTATTGGCTGAAGATGGTTCCTGTTGCCATCTCTAACGTTAAGCGATGTCACACTATCAGATCCATGGCGACTTCATTCATCGGCACCAGAACATCTTCGTCCTATGACTTCTTCCTGGCCATTTGAGATGTGAGGAATAGACGTAGTTGGTCCTATAAGCCCACCTTCATGTAAAGGATATCGGTTTATCTTAGCAATAACTGATTATTTCTCCAAATGGGCGGAGGCTATCCCTCTGAAGGAAGTGAAGACATCTGACATGATCAAGTTTATCAAACATCAACTACCGCCTTGGCATGCCCCGACATATTATACTTGATAATGGGCCTCAGTTCGTCAGCCAAGCATTTCAGAGATTCTGCAGCAAGTTCAGGATTCAGAGTGTATCTACAACGATATACTAGCCAGCAACTAACGGCCTTGCAGAAGCTTTTAACAAAACTATTGGGAAGCTTCTCAAGAAGTTCGTCTCAAAATGTCAACACGACTGGGATGACAAATTAGGTGAATGCTTGTGGGCTTATCGCACAACAGTAAGAACTTCGACAAAAGTTACACCATTTTCATTAGTGTACGGGTGTGAAGCAGTACTCCCACTGGAAATTCAGATCCCAACTCTGTGCGTTGCTTTGATAACAGAGATAATAGTTAAGGAGAAGTATTGACTGTAAGAACTTGAAGCTTTGGACGACAAACTCCTGCAAGCTCAACAGCAAATTGAGCTTTATCAAGCTCGAATTTCTAGAGCTTTAATAAGAAAGTTAAGGAGTGGACTTTTAAGAAAGACAAGCTCGTCTTGGTTGTCAGGAGGCCAATGGTGATAACGCACAAGACCAAAGAAAAATTTCAACCCAAATGGGAAGGACTATTTGTGGTAGAGTCTTTGTACTCAAATGGAGCATATCGCCTGATAAATCCAGAAGGCAATATATTTATGATGTCGATTAATGATAAATTCTTGAAGAAATACTACTCTTGATCATGTTAACATTAAACCACAGATCATTGGGTCAAGTATATATGATGCTTGCATTAAATGCGCTCCCCTATGACGGAATTCTCGATTGATGACTATGTTCTGCTCAGCACGAGCATAGTAATCCTCATTGATCAACAGCAATTGACTATGTCCTGCTCAACATGAGCATAATAGTTCTCATTGATCAATAGTTGTGATTTACAGTTGTCCGTATATGTTCTACTCAACACAAGCATAATAGTCCTTATTGATCGATAACTACTAAGCGTCAAGTAAGACTAGCGTCGCCGATCAAACATCGCTAGAGTTATAATCAGCACATAAGAAGCTAGTTAAGAGTTCTAATTGGCATATAAGAAGCTGGTTAAGAGGAATGATTGGGTGAATGGTGCATGAGAACACAGTCCAATCCTCGATAGGATTGAGCCAGTAAATACAAGCTAACTGAGTATTAGTTTTGTCACTCTTCTTTAGAGGCTATCAAAATTTAATGCCCTCAACGGCTAAGGATAGAGAAAAATATTGAATTTTAAGTCTAATAGAAATTCCTGATAACTCATCATGCTGAGGGGAATAGCATGGCTAGCGCAACTCAAACGTAGTTGGTAAAGACAAATCAAATCCGTTGATAGCTGAGCGTTTGCTAAAAATCTAAAGGGACTTGATCCCGCTTTTCCCACCAAAATCCTTTACAAATTCCATTCTGTGGAATGGTAGGACCACAAAAATACATGTATCCATTTCCCCGATGAAATGAGCACAGACTTGTCACGTTAACAGTAAACCTATAACAAGCCATTTTCTCGTTCTCCAGTGCAGTCTATTAAGTTAACATTAAACCTCTGACGATAAAATTTCACTAAGTACCCACTCAGAATCTCTCCACTGTTATATTAACATTACACCTCTAACGACAACCTATCAATGCCCTTGGAACATCAATGTTCGTCAAGTTAATATTACACCTCTGATAATTCATACTATTTTCCACCAAAACTCCCTACCAATTCCCCTCGCATGGAGTGGAAGGACCACAAACTCAATCATTGTTATGTTAACACCATACATCTAATAGTGAAAAATTTTAATACTCCTCAGCGAGTACAAACTTCCACTTGATGACTCCCTTACATGGAGTCACAAGTCTTCAAAATTGCCAAGTTAACACTACACCTCTCTGTTGGTCCCGAGATGATGCCAATTGTTGGATCTAAAGTACACGCACTCAAACAAAGATATTAGGTTATAGAAATAAAGTACTTGCAATAAAAGGAAATTACATCTCAGAAAGTAAAGCAAATGCAAACACAAGAGATTTATCCTGGGCCGGTCCTCGTGACCTACATCCAGTCCCCAAGCCATCCGCTTGAGATTTTCCTTTATCCTTTGACTTTGTACACCCAAAATCAACACCTTGCATACCACTTGACAAATCCCCTTTGCCAAATGTGTACAACTCTTCTTGCAACCAAGAAGACCACAACACCTTGTACAAACTCTCTTCAACCCGAAGACGCTCTTGTACAATGCTCTTCTTTGAGTGATTACAATTGATCCTATAAGCCTTGAGTCTGTATGTGATTGTCGACAAGGGCTATTATAGGTGGACTTTCAGAAATCTTCACAATAGAATTGGTGAAGAAACAAAAAGTGGAAACAAGTTTTCAGAAAACCAGAATTTTAAACAGAGGCTTTGGTCAGAAAACTTTTGCTTTGGATTGGTGTTTTTAGCCGAAGATAACATACCTATTTATAGCTAAAATCCATAGTCAGTTAGAGTAGTTATCAGGTCAATTTGAATATATAAAAGTTGGATAATGTTGGATAAAACATTAGAAAACAGAAACTGTCCAACAGTCAGAAACTGCCATTAGTCGACTAGGGGTAGGGGGTTAGTCGACTAGGTTAGGCAATTTACACTGGGCTAATTGACTACAAAAAGGGCCAAGTCGACTAGGTCAAGATTGAATCAAAGGACAGGTTTCTGGAAACTGAAACTAGGTAACCAGAACAATGTATAAGTCGACTATATCAGGTTATTAGTCGACTATAAAGTCTGTTAAGTTGACTAATAGTGACAAACAGAGAGTTGGCATTTTTGCAGGATAAAAGTTAGTCGACTAGGGAAAATGTCAAGTCGACTATACCATGTATAAGTTGACTACTAAGAGGTATAAGTCGACTAATATGGCTATGATGTATGTGTGTGTCAATGCTTTTAACATACTATTAATCATTACAATACACATCAATAGCAACTCTCTTTGGGAAGTCTTGAGCATGTAGAACTTTTGAATAGGCTTGTAAGATAGAGCTCTAATGATAGGTTTTCACAAATGTATCATCAAAAGCAAGTTCCAACATTCTCTCCCTTTTGATAATGACACTTTGTGTGCACGAATACTCCCCCTGCAGAAAATATGTTATATATTCTCTCCCTGCAGAAAATATGTTCTCCCCATGCAGAAAACAGGTTATAACAGATATAGAAAAACATGTGTTATCCCCGTGCAAAAAATATATTATAACAAAAATATATATGATAAATATTTTTCTTATCAAAACTTTTTATATGGTATCTGAAAGATAAACATTAGAATGGTACCAATAATAAGATCAAAGCATTAACCTTTAGGAGACCAAACCCAATTTGAATTTGGTTTCTATATGTTAGTATACACATAATTGCATGAATTACATATATCATGTATGTATGATGCAATATAAGTATTTTTATGAACAATACTTAAATATTTAGGAATCTATATGAACTTGTTCTTAATTCTTTTTGAAATAATATCAGAATTTCTTTTCACAAAAGAATTATATGGATTACTAACATATGTAGATTTTTCAAAAATTTCAAGACCATAATGATTATGTGACATCTTTTGATATGATTACAAAATCATTCAACTTTTCTTTTTCTTGATTAAATTTAGTCACATTTTTCAAAATCTCTTCATATTTCATTTTGAAAATTGATATGTCTTTATCTAAAACAGAAATTCTTTCATTTAAAGACATAATTTCTCTTTTCAATAAAACATTATTTTGTAATAAATTCTCATTATCTTTTTTTAATGATGATATTACTTTTTCAAAATCATCTTTTTGAGAATTTATAGAAGAAATTTGAGAAGCATAACAAGAATTTTCTTTGATAAGTTTTTCATTTTCTTTTGACAAAACTTTATTCTTTATCTTTTCATTCTTAAGATCATTATATAATTCTTGAAATTCATCTAAGAGTTCAGAAAATTGTACCTCGTGTTCTTCTAGCGCCATGTAATAGATGTTGGCATGTTCAGTGGCTTCTTCTTCGTTAGAGGAAGAGGAATCACTATTTTCCCATGATACTTGGTGATCTTTCTTCTTTCTGAACTTTTTGCTCTTAAATTTACCTTTGTTTTTGAGCAATGGGCAATCCTTCTTCATAGGGCCTGTTTATTACAATTAAAATATTTAAACTTACCTTACTTCAAGAACTTTCTGAACTTTCTTGAAAGCATTGCCTCTCCTCTTCATCGTTATCTGAATTATCCGTGTCGGAGGATGCATGGAAGGCAAGTTCTTTCTTCTTTGAGAGAGATTATTGTTCATCCTTCTTTCTATCTTCGAGTTGTACTTCATATGCCATTTGATTACCAATAAGGTTTTCTAATGACATTATTGAGAGATCATTCACATCTTCTATTGCAGTTGTCTTCTTCTCCTAATTTGGTGTTAGTGCACGAAGGATCTTGCGAACTTTATCGACTTGGGTGTATTCCTTTCCAAGGGATGCTAAGGAATTGGTTATGTCGGTGAACCTTGTAATCATTTCTTAGATGGTTTCATTCTAGTTCATTTTGAATAGCTCAAACATGTGGAAAAGAATAGAAATTTTAGATTCTTTAACCTTATTTATGCCTTCATATGTTACCTGTAGAGTGTGCCATATTTGATTTATAGAAGTGACTGTTGACAGACGGTTGAATTCTTCTTTGGTTAAGACACAGAATAATGCATTCATC
Source organism: Agave tequilana (assembly GCA_038442645.1). Lineage (NCBI taxonomy): Eukaryota > Viridiplantae > Streptophyta > Magnoliopsida > Asparagales > Asparagaceae > Agave > Agave tequilana. Next base: position 43,208 of record JAVJIF010019609.1, on the reverse strand, counting down.
GCTTTGGCATCAAGGTTCGAATTTTTCTTTTGATCATCACTCCACGTGGTGTAGTTGGTTATTGGCTTGGTGTACGATGTTTCTACTATGGGCTCGTTTGGCAACCACTTTGGGGCCGTTTGTTTCGCGTAAAATTCCGTAATTCGTAAATGGCTTACTACTCAGTTACAATTACGGCGTTTGTTTGGACCGTAATTTGTAAAAGACTTACGTAACTCAACTAACACTCACTTGCTACCCAGTTACCACTCACTTACAGCCCAGTTACAGTTAATTTTGTGATCATACAAATTTGTAATATTTTTTATATTAATATTAAAATTTTTTAATATTTAACTTTTTAATATTTATTTGCAGTATTAAAACTTTTAAAATCACCAAATAGTTAATTTTGTGGTCAACTTTTTCACTTACGACTTATACATTACGACAACCAAACACCGTAAAGTACAATACACTTTCCCACTTTACAATTTCATATTACCAACTAAACACCGTAAAATTTATATACATGTAACTCATTTACAATTGTAAAAGACTTTACCAATTAGAACTACGAATTACGGTCAGTTACGACAACCAAACAGGCCCTATGTTCCATAGCTTGTAGTTGAGCGATTGCAAGTAGATCTTTATTTTACACTTTCAATAGTTGCAGTTGGATCCGTCAAATAGCGGTGGACGTTGTGTAGAATGTCCTTCTTTGAATTGTGATGAAGGAAACTCTGTTGCCATCCTTGTATGGTTGTTGACTGGGTATGCAGGGCTTGTTTGCCGGGCCAGGCTCTAATACCAATTGTTGGTCCCGAGATGATGCCAATTGTTGGATTTAAAATACACGCCACCACTCAAACAAAGATATTAGTGTGACAGAAATAAAGTACTTGCAATAAAAAGAAATTACATCTCAGAAAGTAAAGCAAACGCAAACACAAGAGATTTATCCTGGTTCGGTCCTCGTGACCTACATCCAGTCCCCAAGTCACCCGCTTGAGATTTTCCTTTATCGTTTGATTTTGTACACCCAAAATCAACACCTTGCACACCACTTGACAAATCCCTTTTGCCAAATGTGTATAACTCTTCTTACAACCAAGAAGACCACAACACCTTGTACAAACTCTCTTCAACCCGAAGACGCTCTTGTACGATGCTCATCTTTGAGTGATTACATCTGATCATATAATCCTTGATTCTGTATGTGATCGTGGACAAGGGCTATTATAGGTGGACTTTAAGAAATCTTCACAATAGAGTAGGAATTGGTGAAGAAACAAAAAGTGAAAACAAGTTTTCAAAAAACCACAATTTTGAACAGAGTTTTTGGTTAGAAAACTTTTGATTTGAATTGGTGTTTTTAGCCTAGGATAACATACCTATTTATAACTAAAATCCATATTCAGTTAGGGTAGTTATCAGGTCAATTTTGAATATATAAATGTTGGATAACGTTGGATAATACACCAGAAAATAGAAACTATCCAATAGTCAGAAATGCCATTAGTCGACTAGGGGTGGGGGTTAGTCAACTAGGTTAGGCAATTTACACTGGGTTAGTCGACTACAAAAGGGGCCAAGTCGACTAGGTCAAGATTGATTCAAAGGACAAGTTTCTAGAAACTGAAACTAGTCGACCAGAACAATGTATAAGTCGACTACATCAGGTTATTAGTCGACTATAAAGTCTATTAAGTCGACTAATAGTGACAAATAAAGAGTTGGAATTTTAGCAGGACAAAAGTTAGTCGACTAGGGAAAATGTCAAGTCGACTATACCATGTATAAATCGACTACTAAGAGGTATAAATCGACTAATATGGCTATGATGTGTGTATGTGTCAAGGCTTTTAACATACTATTAACCATTACAATACACATTAATAGCAACTCTCTTTGGGAAGTATTAAGCATGTAGAACTCTTAAATAGGCTTCTAAGATAGCGCTTCAATGATATGTCTTCACAAATGTATCATCAAAACCAAGTTCCAACACTCTCATAATCTAAATTTCACTTATCAATTCTCATCAATAGAATGGTAAGTCCTCAAAATTGCTTATATCGTAAACCAACTCCTATCATGTTAACATTCACCTCTGACAAATTACTATTAAGTTTAATATCACATCTCTAACAGTGATCAAGTTGTTGTCAAGTTCAACATTAAATCTCTGACAGTTACTTCCCTCAGGCTTCCGTATCGAAGTGGAGACAAGTGATGCTAAGTTTAACATCACACCTCTACCATCCAGTTTATTGTTAAGCTTAACACCACACCTATGACTATGACCTTCCCTCGAGCTTCTGCATCGAAGCCCAGGTGACCAATGCCATGCCAAGTTCAATACTACACCTCTGACATTACTCCACTTTTAAGTTCAACACTACACCTATGACAGTGGTATCTTTAGTTTTCCCAACGAAACTGAAATTTCTATGGGACTAAGTTAATATTACACCTCTAGCTCACATCCTTATCAAGTTAATATTATACCTCTGACAAGATTCAATCCAATCCGTTAAGTTAATATCACACCTCTGACAGTAAAGAAATACTCAGATCCTCGAAGGGTCTAGTCTCACTTGTTATTCTCATCAATAGAATGGCTGGTTCACTTAAAATTACTATTAGTTAATATCACAGCTTTAACATTATTCTCTCTAATCCCTAACCGAGTCTTAATTACATTAATACTAAACCTCTAATGATAGAATCAATCACAATCCCCTGTGGGGTGGAAACTTCACTTGTCATTCTCATCCATAGAATGACAAATCCATAAAATCTATTTCACTCCTTTCAAGTAACAACACACCTCAACAGTAACCTTTTTTAAATTTCTTAAATGGAATTTTCTAGCTTTGAGGTTCTAAGTTAAATATCACACCTCTACCAAATCAAAGCTAATCGCTTTCACTTGTCTGATTTTCAATAAAAAAAATGAAGTCAAGACAAATAAGATAGAAGAAAATAATTACTTTTATTGATATTCAAAAATGTGAAAGTGATACAAAACATTCTCTTATCTAATAAGATTGAATGTTACAACAAAAGAGTATAAAGAAATCCCTCTTGCTCAGTGGAAGGTTGCACTTACTTCTTGAAACATTAGAGATATATGAAGCTCGTCTTCTTGATTGTGGCCAGGAATAGCAGATCAACTTTCTCTCCTCTTGAGAACAATAGTGCTTCTCGAGGTCAAAATGCAAGGGAACATTCTAATTCCACCCGACCACCTGGTGCGCAGGTCTTCACAAGGCCATAATTCTTCACTTTATGGGAAGCTCCGCCACCAGAAAGTCATCCAATGAGCATGGGTTTTTCATCGTGGTCTTTTCTTTGACCAAGATTGGTGCAGGGAGGACCTTTTTCCTGTGACCTTCAAATGCATCATACTCATTGTAATTAGGAAGGATCCGAGACCTTACTGGTGCATCATGCACAATAATGTTTGATGTGCATTGAGAATCACACGGATCTTCCTTGCCCTTGGACAGAAGTTTTGACTTCTTAAATGGTCACCAATTAAATGAATTGGTCATCTCATATCTACCTCAATGGACGCGACAAAGACACTGGAACCAATACTATCGATATGACCAAGACCTGCAAGAATAAAAAAATTCTGAGTGTTAAATTTCTTCAGAGACAGAAAGTATGGATCCGAATGCACGGCCCAACATGAGACTCACTTTTGAAGATCAAAACTGAAGTATATATTAAGGGGGCAGACACAAGTCTTAAAAATTTTCTATGTCATGAACTCCAGACGTAAGTATTATACAGGAGACTCACGTTTAAGGCTTCAAGACACAGAGCTCACCACGCTCGCGTCTAAAGATCTCAAAAGACAGAGAACTCGGTATTCAGAAGTCAACAAGCTCGCGTTTTATTAATTAATGCGAGAATCGCGTTTGCAGATCATGGACGTGTGGATCTCAAATCGACTGTCTATATTTTAGAAAAGAAGTTTTCAGATTTTTCAGGAAGAGATCAAGAGACAGAGTCTCTTCATAATCGGCGATGACAGAGCTTCTAGAAAAAAGAGCCTCATCATGAATGATAATGGCAAAGGCCATTTCCTTCCTGAAGAAATGTTCTCTGGAGGAAGGACATCACCTGTCAAGATATGACCATGAAACACTAGAAGAAATGCTTTTCAATTTTGGAATCACTTAACAGTGATAGTCTTTGAAGAAGATTGCAGGAAAGCATTAAAGCTTTAGGTTCTTTTAAGAACCCTGAATGTTCTTCAGGACACGTGCCAGGGGAAGAAGACATTATAAGAACTCTAAAAATTCTTCAGAATACTTACTTGTGAATGAAAACAGTCAAGATGAATGATTGTCAAGAGGCTGATGGCCTATTTATAGGCTCACTAATGGCCTTAATTAATGGGATTAAAAATCAAAATCATTCTAAAAGGCCAATTAATAGGCTTAATTTGTGACGAGAATCTCAAATTCAGTCTGAGTAAGACACGTGATTTTTATCCCGAGAATTCCCAACGATGTTTGGGTTTTCAATCCAAACACGCATCCCCAGCCGTCACTGTCGGTTCTACCTCGAAAGATCCAGTGAGATCTTTGCGCATGGAAAGTCACGTCCTCAGAACCGGGTCTCTACAACTGCAAGTGACATTTCAGGGGCCTTATTTTGAAGGCAGCATCCTTTAACCAACCAAGGGTAGTATCCCCTCCAGCATTTTGGAGGCCGCATCTCTTAACCAATCGAAGGTCGCATCCCTCTTCGATGGCCAAGGGTTGCGTCCCTTCATCCGCTGAGAGCCGCATCTCCCCTATAACTCAGTGCCGCTTCTCTTCGATAGCCATGGGTTGCATCCCTTCATCGGCTGAGAGCCGCGTCTCCCCTACAACTTAGACTAGTGTCTTGCCTATCAGCGCAAGAGTTGCGTTTGATTTAGAGTTGCATCTGTAAATTAAACACGGACATGAGTCTTGCGTTGGCGGTTCAATTTCAGAAGAAGCTTAAGAGTTAAGATAACTCTTCGAATTCTTTAATGGCAAAAGCCAGTTCGGTCTTATTACCTGAAATGGAGGCCTCCTGCACAAGGAAACCTCCCATTTGAATCTCTGCAGCAACAACGCTCGAGGAAGAAGCCATAGGCTTGGTCTTTGGGGCCATTTTGTTGGTGAATTCTTTAGAGAAGATGGAGACAAGGAGAAAAAAGCTCAAAGCTTTTCTTAAATTCTTAAACTCTGGACGCAGAGTTCAACATAGAAGGAAAAGTCTGATGATGACTCTTGAAAGACTGCTATCATTTTATAGACGCAGTGATCGATCGAGATACATGACTCGTATCTTGAGACTATCAGTGCCAGACATGTGGCAGCATACCCAGAGCACGAATCTCGTGTTTAAAGGGAACAACGTCTATTCAGCTCCGCCAGACACATGGCAGCACACCTAAAATGTTAGTCTCGCGTTTAACAGAACCGTGTCTCTTCAACAAAGAGAAGTCCGTGTCTCCACCTCAAAGTATGCGTCACTTCAACAAAGTGAGTGTGTCTCCACTTCAAAGACTGTGTCTCTTCAGTATTCTTAAGCTCGCGTGTTATGAAAACAAGAGAGCTGCATCTCCACTTTAACAGAGCTGCGTCTCTTCAATAAAGTGAGAGCCACGTCTCTACTTCAATATTCGCGTCTCTGCAATGAATGAGAATCACATTTCTATCTCCGACGAGGTCCACGTCTCTAAGGCAACACGACCTTTACATCTACAACACCTGTGTTCAGTCTCTGCTTCAATAATCAGTTCAACAGTACACTGGCAAAAGCAGTTAGCGATTTCTCCTGGTTCAATATTACACTAACAACCAGCTCAGAGAATCGATGAGGTCTGAACTGCGTATCTAGACACTCATAACGAACATGTCTGGTGGTTTCAAAGAGTTTAATAGTACAATAACAAACCCCGAAATCCAGACAAGATCAAGCTCCAGGTATATTAAAAGATTGCCAGTCCAGTCTTGAGAGCTTGCTGCCAAAAGAAAAGTCCAAAGTATTTCGAAACATGTCTCAATCAACCGCAAAGTTTCAAATTCTTTGGAGGGGGTTTTGTAGACTGTCTAAAAATCACTGAAGACAAGTCATCAAATACAGAGCCCATACTTTAAACGTAAGTCTAATCAAAATCATTCATGTAGTGCCAGGACACAAGCTCGAAGCCCGCGTCTCAGCATCACTGCAGCGCTCAAATGCAAGACTCGAAGCACATGTCTCAGCACCACTTCAGTGCCCAAACGCGAAGCTTAAAGCCAGCGTCTCAGAGGTGAAGCTTGAGGCACGCGCCCAACATCACATCAATGAGGTAACACAGAGTTCGAGGCCCATATTTCAACACCACAACAGTGCCTAAATGCGAAGCTCGAGGCCCGCGTCCAGCATCACCTTAATGGCTAAACCCAGATCTCGAGGCCTGCGTTTCAATTGCAAATGAGCCCTGCGTCTCAGTTATAACTACCCTCATTATTGAGTCAGGTACTGATCATGTAATGAGGGGAGTTAACCCCCATTATAGAGGATTTTTAGTAGACAATTTTACCCCTAGAACCCCCTATAAATAGCTAAAGCCGCTATTGAAAAAGGGGTTGGATTTTAGCTGAGGAATATTGGCATTACAAAGAGTTTAACTCTTCTACACATACTTGATGCGTTCAAGTTTTGTCTAAATCTTTTTGAGATTTCATTTGATAGGAGCTATGTTACTATATCAGTGATCTAAAAAGAAAAGTTTCAGAGGAACTTGACGTTCACCCGGTCAATGGAAAAAAGATTCACTTTTCACAGCTAAGCAAAGAATCTATCATTAAATAAAGAGGATATTTGAGCTTGAATCTCTCCTCTCTCTTGTTATTAGATTTTGAAATATTGTAATCTTTCATTGATTGAAGAAAATTTTACAATACATATTTTCAGTTTTCTAACTCATACGATAAGCACTTAAACCTTATTAGTACCTCATAACTACATTAATTTTATAATCATCAAAATATAAGTAGTGATTGTACCTTTGGGCCAATAATCTCCCCCTTTTTTATGATGACAAAATATATGAGTTGTTTAAAAAAAATAAAGAGCTTGAAAAAGCTCATCCTGAACATATAGATATATCAATAATAAGCAAATCGCATGCATATCAATAGAATTGACAACTTAGAACATAAAAATGTCCATCCATCCTTCCAAGCCTCCATCCACAAAAATAATATGCAATAAGGAGTAATATATTCTTCTCCCCCTAACTAAATATTACATAAAATATAGGTAAAAATTTAAGATAAAATAACTCAACATACGCAACATATTTTCTCCTCTTTTTGGCATGCATGAAAAAGGAGACAGAGGACACCAAATTTTGAAGCACATAATACCAATTGAAAGTTAAAATAATTGAGATACCGACTGGAAACATCCAAAATATACATCAATTGGAAAACTATTATAACTTGAAAGTGTAAACATGATAGTAAATACAAATTGACATCAAAAAAATAATAAAAATAGATACTGAATTAAAAATTTAAAATCACTAAACATTTGAGATCTGTTATACAAATATTTAATTCACCACAAATGAAAAAAATCTAATAGAAACATGGACTAATTGAAAATATCAGCTAATTGAAAATTGGTAGAAACATAATCAATTTCTATGTCACCTTTTTCATAAAGAACTTTTAGAAAATGATACAGAATCTCTATATGCTTAGCCTTACTATGTTGATTTGCATTCTTGGTCATATGAATAGTACTAGTATTATCACAAAAAATCTTAATATGATTACAATGAAAATTATAATCAAGGAGAGTATGTTTCATCTAAAGGACTTGTGCCCAACAAGCCCAGTGGCAATATACTCTGCCTTAGCGGTTGAGAGGGCCATAGAATTTTGTTTCTTGCAAGACCATGAAATAAGGTAATTTCTTAAAAATTGACAAGTTTTATTTGTGCTCTTTCTATTCACTCTACAACCGTATAGTCAGCATCTGAATAACTCATCATTGAAAATTGTCCGGTCTTCGAATATCACAAGCCCATACCATTAGTGCGCTTAGATATCACAAGCTCAAACTTTAACATAAAATCAGCCTACTTACTATCAAGTAAAGCAAACTTTTAATCATGCTACGATAGAGTTTTGTGTCAACATTTTTGCCTTGTTAATCCTTATCAAGTTTGGTCGTAGTGGCCATCGGAGTCTTACTAATCTTCGTATCCCCTAACTCAAACTTATTGATTAGTTCTTTTGTGTACTTATCTTGATTAATGAAGATCCCGTCACTTTTTTGCTTGATTTAGAGTCCAAGGGATAGTTGAGTTCTCCCAGCAAGCTCATTTCAAACTCTTCCTTCATGCATAATTCAAAATCCTTGCAAAATTTTTCATTAGTAGATTCTAAAATACCATCAACATATGTTTATATTATCTAGAATCATCATCAACATGCTTTGTAAATAAGGTGGTGTCTACTTTACCCTTAATAAAATTCTTGCTCACAAGGAAATTACTAAGTCTTTCATACCAATCTTTAGGAGCTTGTTTCAAACCATACAAAGTTTTTTCTAGTTAAAAAAAATCCGAAGGTGTAAGATCAACAAACCAATGGAGTTGTTTAACATACACCTCCTCCTCATTAAAATCATTTAGAAAAGCAGTTTTAATGTCCATTTTAAATAGTTTAAAATCTTTATATGAGGTAAAAGTAGGGTCATTCGTATATTTTCAAGTCATGCCATGAGTGCAAAGATTTTCTCAAAATCAATAGCTTCGATTGGGATGTAAGCTTGGGCCACTAGCCTAGCTTTGTTCCTAATTACATTACTCAACTCATCTATCTTGTTTCTAAAGATCAATTAAGTACCAATTGTTGGTCTATCATGGGGCTTAGGAACAAGATGTCAAATTTGGTTACACTCAAATTGATTGAGCTTCCCTTGCGTTGCAAGTAACCAATATGAGTCGCTCTCGGCTTGAGGATATTTTGGGTTCTATGTGTGATATGAATGCAAAATGACTTCAAATATCTGAAGTTTTGATCAAAGTTATCTCATGTTGTTCCCCTTCCAGTTTACCTACTACTATATTTACTCCTTTAGATACATCATCAATGATGAAATCTTTGGGATGGCGTGTTGTATATCTCCAATCCTTCGGAAGAAGTTAAGTTGGCTCCACTTCAACCTCTTAGACTTCACCATCTGCATCATCTATTGGCTTGTCATCTGACTCCTTACTTTAATTGATGACATGTTTTTGAATAGAGATTAAGTTTGGGAATGAAAAGTTCGATATTCCTATAACTTACAAATTACTTGAACTATTACAAATATACTTCAAATATTTTCTTTCTTTTCAAAATACTTTTCAAAAATACTAACATTTTTTCTCTTTCTTTGTGAATTTTGTGGATGGAATCTACTAAAAACTCTCACGGGAAAAAACTCGTCCTCTAGGGGTAACCTAGAGGTTTAACGGCTCGTTGCACATGCTGAGTGCAATCGAGTGACCTGCTAAAGTGGTCTAATAATTGATTAGGATTAGTTTGATGTTTTGCTCGAGGGCGAGCAAAAGATAAGTGTGGGGGTGTGATCAATTACATATACTGCATATATATTGTCACATTACCATATTTTTTCTCTAATAAATCTTATTAATAAGTATTATTCTTCTTTGTTAAATATAGGCCCATTGCTAAAAGAAAGGGAAGAGAAACGAGCCCAAAAGCCCATTAAAATTCTGATTTAATTCAGAATTAATTCGAAATTAAAAGATCAGGGCAGATCAAGGCAGATCAGAGGATAAAACCGGTTGAACATCAGTTAAAATGGATCTTTACAAATCAATCAGTTAAAGCCAACAATCAAAGGCCGTTTTGACAGACCCAAGAGCTAAAATGAGAAAACCAGCAAAAGATATGGGAGAATTACTAAACCGGAAGTCTCCCCATTTGGGTGTGGCCACCTGGCCATACCAGGCTCGCTGAAACGCAGCCCTAGCCGTGTTTCTGCGGCCTTGTTAAGACTGTTGGGGGAGCGTTTTCTCCCCCAATATTCCTATGCCCCCTAATGTCTGGTTTTCCCTGTAAATACCATGTTTTTCAGAGAAGAAGAGAGCGAAGACTAGGATTAGAATTCTTATTTATTCTTTAGGGTTTTAGGAGTATTGTTAGATAGTTCAGAGAAGTTGTATCTCCTCTTTATTTTTTCAGTTTAGACCAACAAAGAGAGAAAAGTGAAACTAAGTGTGTAATTCATTTTTGAAGTGACAATCAAAGGAGATTCAACTTGCTTGTTCAACTCGACTCAATTCGGTATGTTTATGTTTGTTTTCCTTTCATTATGAGTAGCTAAATCATTTTCTGGGCTCACTAATTAATCTCTTCTACCTCCTCTCTCTTGATGGATTTTTATGAAAGCACTCTCTTGAATCATAATAATGCCTAAAGTTAAATTTTGTTCTTGAAAGCTTATGAGGATGTTCTTGTTTTAAACTTGGACTTTCAAAGCACAAATATTTTAAAATTGTTTTTATTCCATACTTACTTCTTCGCGCTTGATAATTTAACATTCTATTTTTAATGTTGTGTTAAGAAAGACCTTAAGATTTAATCCAAAATCATCTTATTTGTTTTACTTGAACCTTAAAAGAAACTAAGGTTTTTGCTTATGATAAATGTGATGCACCAAAATATTCTTGAGAAAAATAAGTAGTTGAGTAGAAGATAAGTGATCCCAGATTTGTTTCCTATATTAAAAACAACCAAACAATTTTTAACACTTTTTAAAGATCACCTTCTCCAAAGTCTTCTCTAAATTTTAAGTTTTTCTTTAAATCACTTCCTTTATCTCCATTCTCTTTTCAACTAAAAAACTAGCAGCATTCTTAGCTTTCTAAACAAAACACCGAAAAGCTTTCATCGCATTCCTCCTCGTGAACATGACCCGTTAACCCAAAGCTAGACGGTAATTCTTATCATTTTAATTTTGCAATCAAATTTTGGCGCCGTTGCCGGGGAGAGAATGGTGTATTTATTTTTTAACAAATTTGGTGTCTTGTTTCAAGGAAGTCAAGATTCAAATTTAGCACTCAAGCTTTGCAAGAGAAGACTTGCTATTCTGTGCCCCTACTCTCGAAAGTAGGAAACAGAATTTCAAGAAATTGCAGCGCAAGTTTGAAAATTTGTGGACTACTAAAAAACTTTTTTTTGCAGAACATACCGCTTTGCAAAAATATAGTTTTTGTGTATTATTCTTACTATATTTGATATACACACTTCCTGTTTTTAATCCAACAGTAATTTAAGTGATTGTTAATTGCCTAAAAAACGTTTAGACTTGCATTCTAGGCATTTGTCTAATTACGTTTCATTTACAATTACTGTTGAAGATAGCTGAAGACAAAGTACGTATGCATAGCATACAGTTTAGGAAACATTCTTGGGTGATATTAGCTTTTGAATGTTACTTTTCTATATCTTGCACACTCTGCACAATCAATTCTAAGGGCAAAACCCAAATCAAGATAAGGTAGGAAAGTCATTACCCTTGCTTAGCCCACAAATCATCTCCAAGCACGCACAACCTAAGCCTAAGTAAAATCTGATAGATATTGGCTTTAGGGACATCTCGAACTTACTAGGAGATTATCCTAACGGGAAAGTGATTGGTCTCTAATGTTGCATATTTAATATCATATTTCCATACTTATTTTAGAATAAAAGCCTGCATTGTCCTAATTAATTGCTTAATTTATTTGCAGGCCCATTCTTTAAGGAGATGAAGAAAAATGAGCCCAAAGCCCACAAAAAATTCTGAATTAAATCAGAGTTAATTCACACTCAGTAAATCAGGGAAAAATCAAGAGGTTGAAAACTGGTTGAGAAGAATCCTCTCAGAATCGATCGGTTGAAGCAAAGATCAAGCAAGTTTGATTCAGATTCTGACTGGATACATTTTAGTATTCGAATCATAACTTTTGCTACAGAATCTCAATTCTGATGATTCAAGATGATCCAGAAAGCAGACTGACAGAGTTATAACTCTTATGTTGATCATTATTTCTAATTCTGTCAGTTGTTAAGTGATATTCAGCAATCAACAAGCCAACAAACAGCAGATCAGAACTGAATATCCACCTCTACACCCTCCATTTCTCCTATAAATACCTGCACTCAAAGGCAAAAGGGAGGCCAAGGCAGATTAGGACTTAGCCAAGCTTTTCATTTCTAGGTTTAGGTTTTTAGCCTTTCTTTTTATGTAATTTTAGTTTTCATTTATGTAATTCAGAGGAGATCGACTTTCATCGAAGAACAAGACTGAAGCTTGAGCTGGAGTGACACCAGTGTAAGACTTATTTCTTTTCTTTGATTGTAATGAAATCGAATCGATGTTCTTTTTGTGTTTGTACTTCTTTTTAGTCTTCTCCTTCTTCTTCTTTTCTATTTTACTTTTCTTTTTCGTACAATCGTCTTCCAAGTGAGTCTAGAAGCATCGAAAGAGCCTTGCCATTGCGAGTGCCATCGATAGCTCATGACGATGGAGTAGAGTCTCTCTGTATCATTTCATTCTTGAAGTAGTCTTGATGATGTAATGTGGATGAAGACCAACACTCAAATCTTATGGGCTATGCGCTGAATGCCTCTAATTCAAGGTAACTTCGTAGCTAAGAACTCGAGGTAAGCTTTTGACGAAAAGAAGGTAAGCAATTGTTTTTATTTCTTTTCTTTTATTTCTGTAAACTAAATCACAAACACCACTTCCTCCAAATCGTTTTCATTCTTCTTTCCACTTCATTTGTACTTTGTCGCTTTCTTTTGTTTTCTGATTTTTCCACCTTCTTCGTCTCTCGCTTTCTTCTAACTTTAACTATAACTTTCTTTTTCATTTTTATAACTTTAAAACAGAGAAGAATCTTCGCTTATTTTCATAAGATTTCAATAAAACTGTAAACGCTTCCATCGCAAACCCTCCTTGTGGATCACGACCCGCATAGCCACTTGCTATAGCGAAAGAATTGAGCACTTGCACAAGTTTATTATTAGATCTGAAATTTCGTATTTTTTTGTGCAGGTTTTGCCTCAATCAGAAAGTGTTAGAATTTGACTCCTGCCAAATCAGTGTCTAGGAAAGGGATTAAGGGGCGAAACCCTGAAGGTTTGTGGTTTGGCTTAATTAGGCCCGTCGCTTTTGCGCGGATACCTCCCACCAATCTTGCCCTTACCTGGCTGATTAGCTTGTGGTCAAAGTATGCATTATACCTCCTGTAGACAATCAACGAGTTAGGAGTTGACTAGGTCAAGGTTACCTTAGACTAGGCTTGATTGTTTTCTCTTCTTGACTATTGGTGAACTTGTTTGTGATTGTGTTTGTGTATGCAAGTGTGGTCAAGAGACCCTAATTCATCTAGGTTAACTAGAAACACATCACCACCCAAGTTCGAACCAAGACCAGATTCGATTATGGCTTAACCGACATCTTTACAGGATAGATTCTATCCCATTAGAACATCACTTCCATCCTGCATCCAACTTCCATCAATGGTGAACATAACTTTGAGCTTAAGCCTCAGTTCATCAACACACTCCCTAAGTTCCATGGCTTAGAGTCCGAAGATGCTTATTTCTTCATAAGCGAATTTGAGGAAGTATGCTTAATGATGAAAATCTCACACCTTGCAGATGATGCTATTAGGTTGAGATTTGTCCCATTTGCTCTTAAGGACTTTGCCAAGGAATGGCTCTACAGCTTAGCGGCCGGCTCTATCACATCCTAGGATGGTTTCATCAAGATCTTCTTGAAGAAATTCTATCCAATTCACAAGACTGCTCTCGTTAGGAAAAACATCATGCAGTTCAAGTAAGAACCTAGTGAACCGTTTTGGAGGTACTTTGAACGCTTCAAGGACTTCCTTGTCCAATGTCCTCATCACGGAATAAAGAAATGGCGATAATGCCAAATTCTTTATGACGATTTAGACTACTCAACAAAGACCCTCTTAGAAAGCATGTGCCAAGGGGGATTCTTGCAGAAGGATGAGCTTGAAGGATGAGATTTATATGAGAATCTAGCTGAAAAGACCATCTAGTGGGAACCTACTAGTGAAAGCTCTAGGAATCCAAGCTCCATCTCTTCAAAAGGAGGTCTCCATTCAATTGAATCATCCATAGCTAACAAGGCTAAGTTAGCTAACCTAACGAGAAGACTGGAAGCTAGAAATTAAGGAACCAAGTCCAGTCAATCAAGTCAGCCCAAACCAATTCCAACTCCCGGTTGTACTTACTGTCAGGCCATGAATCATGTGTTTGAGGAGTGTCCTGTGTTTCAAGCTCAACAACACTTTGCAGAACTAATGAATGCGGCCTTTTCAAGGCCGAACAATGATCCTTACGCTCCAACGTACAATCCTGGCTGGATAAATCACCCAAATTTCTCATGGAGCCAAAATAACAATGACCACCCACGGTCGAACCAGGCAAGCCACTTCCATCATCCCAATAATTCTTCCAATCATCAACCTAACTTTCCAAATTACCCTCACAATTCTCCCAACAATTTTTCAAATTATCAACAAAAATTTCTCAACCAAGCTCCACCATCTTCCTTCCAGAATCCTCAACTTGAAAGGAAAATGACTGATTTTGAGAGAAATATGGAAAGGTGTATGAAGAACCAAAAATCTCTTATGCAAACAATACAGAGGCTAGAGGATCAAATGAGCTAGTTAGCCAATCCACAACATGAGAGGCAAAAGGGTACCTTACCCAGTCAACTAATTATGAATCCTAGGAATTCTCAACAAGCTCATTTGGTTGAGGATCAATCATTGAATCAATAAATGTTGTTCATATATTGAGGTCGGGAAAGAAAGTTGATATCCAAGTGTCAACACCACCCAATCCCAGTCAGCACAATCACACTCCAGCATTCACCTCATCTAGTCCTAATTCTTTTAAATCTGACGAATCTGAAATAGATAAGTCAACCAGTCAGGTGTACAAGCGTATAGTACCATTTCCTAATAGGCTAAAGAACAACAAGTAGAATCCACACATGGATAAAATAATTGAGATCTTCAACCAAGTGAAGATAAATGTGCTACTCCTTGATGCCATCTAACAAGTCCCATCCTATACAAAATTTCTTAAGGACATGTGCACCAAGAAGAGAAAGACTAATGTACCCAAGAAAGTCTTCTTAGCCACTAATATTAATAAGCTACTGTCGGGTCCGATCCCTGTCAAGTACAAAGATCCGGGTTGTCCCACTATTGCCTGCACTATAGGACAATCCGAGATTAGCACGCACTTCTTGACTTGAGAGCGAGTATCAACCTACTTCCATTCTGAGTTTATCAATAACTCGGGTTGGGCGATCTTAGTCCAACTCGAGTCACAATCCAACAGGCTAACCATTCTGTGAAAGTTTCAAAGGGAGAAATTAATGATATCCTTATCCGGATCAGGAAGTTTATCTACCCAGTTGATTTCATAGTTCTTGAGACACAGCCTGTGTCAAACCTAGGGCTCAAACTCCTGTTATCCTAGGATGTCTATTTCTTGCTACTGCCAATGCTATTATTAACTGTAGGAATGGGTCTATGAGATTAAACTTTCAGGACATGACTAGAGAAGTTAATGTCTTCAACCTAGAAAAACAACCTCGTAAGATAAGAGACCAAACATTTGAGGTAAACTTTGTTGAAAATATTTGTGATTAAGAAAGTGAAGGTATAGAGAATGAGTCTCTGTTTCTTGATGAATTATTTAAGAATGAATGTGTTTATCTTAATGATAAGGCATATGTCAGAGATCCTAATTTTAGAGTCCCCTTTAAAAAAAGAAAATTTGATTTGAATATCTTTACATTCGCTGAGCCAACCAATAATTTGTCGCATGAGAATATAATTCAAGAATCTCTGATTGATATACTCTTTGAAAAGCTCTTCAAAGAAGAACTCGTGTGTTTGGATGAACCAACTAGAGATATTTTGGTTAATTACACATCTCCAGGGGAAAGTGTAGACTTAAGCTTTGAGGAGATATATGAAACTGAGTTAGAATTCCTAGGTATTCATAGTGGGAAAGTTTCAACTGAGAAGTGTGGTGAAAATCAATTTTTGAATAATGAATGTACAAATATGAGGAAGAAAAACCTAAAGAATGTGAGACTGGGGAGGAAGAGAGTTAAAATGACAAAAAAATTGGCCTCCCCACTATACCCTATAAAGAGGACCCATTGGAATAATGGGCAGAAAGCTAGAGGGATTAGACCGAAAAAGATCTAGGTGTGGGAGAAACTTGATATTGTACATATTTTTGTATAATATATGCACCTCTTTTACATTTCATTTCATGCACCAATTCATTTCTTTCATACATTGGGGACAATGCATGAGATAAGTGTGGGGGAGAGAGCTCTAACATGACTAATATAACTAAGAACAATATTTTAATATATATTTTTTAAGAAATTAAGTCAATTTTAAGGAATAGGAAAATCATAATTAGGATTTCTTACACTTGGTCAAAATAGCATGACTTTTTTGATTTCAGGGTTAGGAAGAAAATTAATGAAAGTAATTTAGTCTTGATCTTTACCTTGAAAAAAATATGCACACTTTATACACTTACACACTTAGGGTTCAAAGACAAAAATTCTTATGCCTTATTAAAAAAGAAAAAAGAATATATATATATATATGCAAATCTAATTATTGATTAGTTAGGTGCTTTGGCCTAAGCAAGCCTTGGTATTTATGCAAAAGAGAATTAGATAAGTTTGAATATATATATATATATATATAAGTTTGAATATATATATATATATATATATATATATATATATATATATATATATTCTCTGATTAAGCAAGGTATTTGTGCCTCATAAAGCATAAGTATTCACGCCAAAAAGGGGTACATTTTATAAATAGAAACCCCTTGTTTCGTGGCCTTGTCTGCTCGAGTGTTTAAGTCCTTAGGTGTGTTTTCTCACTTGGTTCCCTAAGACTGTCCAGTTTGGGTGTCAGCAACTAAAAGCTCGTTACATGGGCAGATTAGAAAGCCTAATGGAATTAAGGAATATATACAACCAAAAATAAATATAAATAAGGCATAGGAGTTAATGTTAAAGAACCTTTAGTCAAACTTCACGGTCACGAAAGTGCATATGACTCAGGGTAAAGTAATAGACTAGATGAAAAATACAATTTGACTCCTTATTTTAATTGATGACATGTTTTTGAATAGAGACTAAGTTTAGGAATGAAAAGTTTGATATTCCTATAACTTATAAATTACTTAAACTATTACAAATATACTTCAAATATTTTCTTTCTTTTCAAAATGCTTTTCGAAAATACTAATATTTTTTCTCTTACTTTAGGGATTTTGTGGGTGGAATCTACTGAAAACCCTCATGAGACGAAACTCGTCCTCTGGGGGTAACCTAGAGGTTTAACGGCTTGTTGCATATACTCAGTGCAATCGAGTGATCTGCGAAAGTGGTCTAATAATTGATTAGGATTAGTTTGATGTTTTGCTTATGGGCGAGCAAAAGATAAGTGTGGGGGTGTGATCGGTCATATATGTTGCATATATATTCTCACATTAGCATATTTTTATCTAATAAATCCTATTAATAAGTCTTATTCATCTTTGTTAAATATAGGCTCATTGCTAAAAAAAGGGAAGAGAAACGAGCCCAAAAGCCCATCAAAATTATGATTTAATTCAGAATTAATTCGAAATTAGTAGATCAGGGCAGATCAAGGCAGATCAGAGAGGATAAAACCAGTTGAACAACAGTTAAAATGGATCTTTATAAATCAATCAGTTAAAGCCAACAATCGAAGGCCGTTTTGGCAAACCCTGGAGCTAAAACGAGAAAACCAGCAGAAGGTATGAGAGAATCACCAAACCGGGAACCTCCCCCATTTGGGTGTGGCCACTTGGCCACACTAGGGCCGCCAAAACGCGGCCCTAGCCGCGTTTTCGCGGCCTTGTTAAGATTGTTGGGGGAGCGTTTGCTCCCCCAATCTTCCTACGCCCCTTACCGTCTGGTTTTTCCCTATAAATACCATGTTTTACAGAGAAGAAGAGAGCGAAGACTAGGATTAGAATTCTTATTTATTCTTTAGGGTTTTAGGAGTATTGTTAGATAGTTCAGAGAAGTTGTATCTCCTCTTTATTTTTTCAGTTTAGACCAGCAAAGAGAGAAGAGTGAAACTGAGTGTGTAATTCATCATTGAAGTGACAATCAAAGGAGATTCAACTTGCTTGTTCAACTCGGCTCAATTCGGTATGTCTATGTTTAGTTTTCATTTTCTTATTTGTTTTCCTTTCATTATGAGCAGCTAAATCATTTTCTAGGCTCACTAATTAATCTCTTCTACCTCTTCTCTCTTGATGGATTTTTATGAAAGCACTCTCTTGATTCATAATAATGCCTAAAGTTAAATTTTGTTCTTGAAAGCTTATAAGGATGCTCTTCTTTTAAACTTGGACTTTCAAAGCACAAATATTTTCAAATCATTTTTATTCCATACTTGCTTCTTCACGCTTGATGGTTTAACATTCTATTTTTAATGTCGTGTTAAGAAAGACCTTAAGATTTAATCCAAAATCATCTTATTTGTTTTACTTGAACCTTAAAAGAAACTAAGGTTTTTCCTTATGATAAAAGTGATGTACCAAAATGTTCTTGAGAAAAGTAAGTAGTTGAGTAGAAGATTAGTGAGCCTATATTTGTTTCCTATATTAAAAACAACCAAATAATTTTCAACACTGTTTAAAGATCACCTTCTCCAAAGTCTTCTCTAAATTTTAAGTTTTTCTTTAAATCACTTCCTTTATGTCCATTCTCTTTTCAGCTAAAAACTAGCACCATTCTTAGCTTTCTAAACAAAACAACGAAAAGCTTTCATCTCATTCCTCCTCGTGGACACGACCCGTTAGCCCAAAGCTAGATGATAATTCTTATCACTTTGATTTTGCAATCACTTCTAATACATAAAATTAGAATTTTTTTCTTTTTCAACTTTTTTAAAAAAACATGAAAATACGAAAAGGATTCTCTTTGTGTTCCAAAATGAAAACCAATGTAATCTCGAAAAGTCATTTACAAAAGCAAAAGTAAAATAGCTTTTACTATGACTTTTGGATCTGGTCAGACCAAACAAATATATATGTAATTCTAGAGGTCTTAATGTCATAATATCCTTAACAGATTTGAAAGAGAACTTGATTTGTTTTTCAAGTTGGCACGTATCACAAATGAGGTCCTTTTCAAATTTAAAACTAGGGATACCTTTCACAATTTTTTAGAATTAATTCAGGATAAATGATCAAAAAAACAAGGCCTAACTTTCTGATTGGTCGCTGATATTGCATAATTATTATCATATTCTCATACTTGTTATATAATAAACTCTGCTTTTAATTCTAATTAATGTTTAATTTATTTGCAGGCCTATAGCTAAAGGAAAGAAAAGAGAAATGAGCCCAAAGCCCATCAAAATTCTGATTTAATTCAGAATTAATTTGAAATCAGAAAATCAGGACAAATCAGTGTAAATCAGATCGGTTGAAAACTTGTTAGAACAAATCCCTACAAATTAATTGGTTAAAATCAAAGATCAAAGGCCGTTTCGTCAAATCCAGAAGCTAAAACGGAAAATCTAGAACTAGATAATAGAAAATCGTTGAACGAGGAGCTGTACCCCCCCAGTGTGGCCACCTGGCCACACCCAGGCCATGAAAACACGGGCTATTTGGAGGTTATTGGGGGAGCGTTTGATCCCCCTATCTTCGTACGCCTCTCCCTGTTTGGTTTTGCCTATAAATATAGAGTTTTTCAAAGACCACACGGAACGACAAAGCAGAGAGTAGAAATTAGGCTACTTTGTAGTTTGTAACTTAGGTTTTTTATTTTTTTATGTAATTTTTGTTTTATTTATGTAACTGAGAGGAGAGAATAGTTTCTGAAATCACCTAGAGGGGGTGAATAGGTGACTAGTGATCGACAAAAAGCAAGTACTAAAATAAGAGAAGGAAGTGTGGGTCGAAGTTACTGCTTTTGCGATTCTTCCGTGTAGCGAAGTGGCTATACGGGTCGTATCCACAAGGAGGGAGAGCGATGAAAGCTTGATGCAGCTTTTATGTTCAAGAAGAAAGAAAGTTCTTTGGTTCCAAATAAAGAATCGAAAAGTGATAACAAGTCATTTTAAGAATTGTTGGAAAACGTTTTGGTGGTTTGTAAAAGTGGATTTTTCTTAATGGTAAAAACGCACGGCTAACTTTCTACTAATTGCTCCCACTAATCCCTAACTTCTTGAAGATGTGCCTCATGATAGATCATAGGCAAGCTTACCCCATATGCAATGGAACTATTCACGTGGAAATCGAGTGAAAGTTCTTCCTATAACTTTGCTTTACACGGCAAAAACTCGGACATTCCCATATCAAGATCCATTAGAAGGCGAGAATACGGGAAGACACGAGTGCACTAATGGTATCGGCAACGTTAAAAGGAAAGTCTCTAGCTTACAACAATAAGTAAAATACAAAACCCATAGATCATCAAAGAAACCATTTAAGTATGAAATATAAGAAGGTAAATACTTGTAGGTAAGTTAGAGTTAGAACCCTTGTCTTAAGATGCCATAGCTCTCGTTTGCACAAGGCTTGTTTGACGCTATTGACTCATGCGGGTTATCAATCAAGTAGTTAAACATTAGTGGGTTAGTAGTTAGTTAGCCATGCAATGGAGGAGTTAGTTACACATGGAGAAGAAAAGAACAACAAAAGAAAAGAGATAAAGAGAAGGAGTTACACTAAAGCAAGAATGTAAAAGCAAACGGAAGCAAATGAAAACAACTAGTAAATGGAAAGAAGAAAGAGAAGTAATTACTTGTATTATCTTGTAACCTTCCAATACAACTTGTACACACTCTCTCTCTTTCACTCTAATGGCTAAAGCTAGAACTAGAAGAAGAACAACAACAACTGCTACAAACTAAAAATAAAACTACACAACTTGCTCTAACTCTGGATTTGCTTCAACTGAAGACCCCAAGGGGGTATTTATAGGCACCAGGGAACAGGGGGCCACGTGGGAAGCACGTGGCCCAAAGCGCAGGCGCGCGCTCGCCCGAAGGGCCGCGGAAACGCGGCCTGGGCTGCGTTTTCGAGGCCCTGCCAGTGCGGCGCGCGCCTGGCTTCGGGCAGCGCGTCACCCAGACTGTCTTCTGATTCCTTGATCTTCTGGATTTGCGATTGATACCCTGAGCTGACAAAATCTTCACCCTAAAGTCAATGGCTACTTGGTAGGCTTTTAATTACCAATTAAATGGTAATTTAGGTCTTCTTCTTCATTTGCACACCATGGACCTAGGATCAAGCAAGCAAGGTTTTATTAGCAAAATTTTACATGAAATAAATATGAGAATGTGTTAAAAATTATGCAAAATTAGAGACTGATCACACCCCCACAATTATCTTTTTGCTCGTCTCGAGCAAAACAAAAATGAGAACATTATTACACCACTTTCGCAGGTGACGCGATTGCACTGAGCATGTGCAACAAGCCGTTAAACCTCTAGGTTTCCCCTAGAGGAGGAGTGTTGTCTCTTGAGGGTTTTCAGCGGATTGCACCCACAAAATCCAGTAAGTAAAGAAAAGAACTTTCAATCATCTAAGTAAAAATGACCGAATGATGTAAGAATTAGGTTTAACCCTCATAAGCCCTCTTATACTTTAGCCTTCATAAAGGAAGAAATTATGGTTTTCCTTTAAATTTAGAAAGGATCTTGTACTTCTAACTCATTCTTTTATTTTGATTTAGATAGATGTGCATACTGTGTAAGTGTGATGTGCTTGGGATTTTTCAACTCAACTTTGAATATCTTTTAATTTTATTAATATTTACTTATTATTCTTGGTTCCATTAGGCTTTCTACTTCACTTATGTAACACATATCAAACCTATAACTCCCAAACGAGATGGTCTTAGGGCACCAGGTGGAAAAACACCTTCAGGTCAAATATGCAAGTGGAGTAGGCCACGAAATCAAGATTGATATATTAATTAAATTTTTGGCATGAGTAATTATGCTTCTTGAGGCACAATTACCCAGCTTTTTTTTGTTTATTTATTTGTTGTGGTTAGGTGTATGATGGGGCAAAAAGAGTCATCACACTATCATCCGGAGTCATGGGCTCAGTGGTCAAGAAAGGCTTCAGTCTTTGCCAATTGACTTTGAATTCCGTGTTGTTCTTAGGGTCTGCAATAAGCACAGTGAAAAACACCTAGAGGGGGGGTGAATAGGTATTAGTGCTAATCTAAATCTAAATGCAAAACTAAGTGCGCTAAAAACGGAAGCTAATGCAAATTATGCACAAACTAATACAATACAACAAGTGTAGCCGAATTCCCCTTGCGAGGCTTTGGACTAACTCCCCTTGATTCCCCTTTAAATGGGTTGAGGTGCTATGTGAAGCTCTTGTTGGATGAGTATAAGTTAGGCACACACAAACAACCAAGCATATACAAGATATAGCAATATGAAATATGCAAGGCACAACACAAGCAAATAGATATGGCAATATGAATTATGCTCAACACAAGCAAATATGATATGATGTTATGAATGATGCTTTGCACAATATAAATGAGAGAGAGTTAGAGAGACAATGGATCAATCGCAAAGACCAAGATATGTTTCGAGGTTCGAGCACCTTGCTCTACATCCCCGCCTACACCACCGTGTAGGATTTCCAATCCACTATCTCCCACCGAGGGAACCTCTACCGAAGAGGATTTGTTACAACACTAGGAGTACCAAACTCCTCTCTCAAACAACCACCTCACAACCGAGGGGTTAGGCCCGTAGCCAATACAACAACCAACAACAACACCTCTACCGAAGAGGCTCACAACCAATCTCAATCACCTCACACTTGAGGGATACAAACCAATCACCCGATCACCTCTACCTAAGAGGGATACAACAATAATAAAGGTGTTTACAACAAGTGGTTCCAAAAACCACAAACTCAATCTCTCTTTTCTTTTCTCTTTTCTTTTCCACAAAAACAAGATCCTAAATAGATTAGGATAGGTGATAGCTCAAGTGTGGAAAACTAGGTGTTTGGAAAACAAGCAACAAAGAAAAACACTTGGGAAAATCCTTGCAAAAGATATAGAGTGAAAACCAAGACAAATCTCCCAAATTCCTATTTTCTTTGATTTTTCCAAAAACCTAAAACAATAAAGATTAAGTCTTTTTAGCACAAAAACTATTTTGAAAACTTGTTTAAACACTAGAGAAACACAGAAATTTTTCTTCTTAAAAACCTTGGCCAAAATCCCAAAGAGATGGGGTTTATATAGGCCAAATAGAAAACTAGCCGTTAGGCTGACGTGTCAGCCTGACTGGCCTAACGGTCGACCGGCCGGTCGACCATCCAACGGTCATATTTTGACCCGTTGGAACCTCCGGTCGACCGCCCGGTCGACCGAAACAAACAGAGAGCAGAGCTCTCTGCACCGGTCGACCGTCCGGTCGACCGGCCCCCTGGCTGCCAGACGTGCACAAGTCTGTGCACGTCGGTCGACCGCGCGGTCGACCGGCCTTAGGTGCGGTCGACCGCTCGGTCGACCGTTCAGGCCTGACAGGTCAGTCTAGGTCCAAAACTGGTATAAAACATGTTAGAAAAATTCTTTTAAAAACTTCTATCTTTTCTGAAAATTTCATAAACTTGTTTTATCATATAGCATTGATATTGAAACATGTGATAATCATTTCTACTCAAATATCAAGCATATGAAATCATTTTTGTTTCTTCTCATTTTTATCAAAAACAAACTCTTGTATTTTTTATCAAACTTGGCTTTTCAACACATGAATAGGGATATCAAAATAAGTTTGTTTAGCACGTTTAAACCATGTATGTATATCTAGAACATATCTAATATACATAGAAGTAAAGTAAACCTGTTTTGATCTACTATTCATGAAAACCAAATCCAAAACATAAAAACGTGTGTGTTTGTGCACTTGAGCATATCAACTATTCTAAACTTTACAAATGGATCTAAAAACACTATCTAAACTAGGATATCTAAGTCTCTTGACGATCTTCCATCTTCAAGTAGACTTGCTCCCAAACGCGATCCACCGAGTGCAAAGGTATGATCTTTAAGCTTTGGCACCGGAATCACCATGATAAGCTTCTAAACGCCTCTTGTTGAAGCTAATCACAAACTAATATCTTGGTTAATGATCTGAAACTTAAACAACACAAGATTATTAGTAAACATAACTACATGAGTTAATCATCATCAAAACTAGGGTGGAAGGCCTTTGGGCCAACACACAGCACCGTGTGGGAAAACAGTGCGCATAATGAACGGTCCTGACCAATGAGTTTTCAGCTTCCCTGCAAAAATATGAAGCCTAGAGTTATACAGCAGAACCCTATCTCCCGGTGCAAAGTTTTTCCGGGTTATGATTTGGTCATGGAAAAGTTTAGTTCTGCTCTTGGTGATTCGGGCATTTTCATAGGCTTCATTCCGTATCTCCTCTAATTCTGAAATCTGTAGTTTCCTAAGTTCACCGGCCTTGGTCAGATCAAAGTTGAGTTGCTTAATTGCCCAGAGGGCCCGGTGTTCTAACTCTACTGGCAGATGACAGGCTTTTCCAAACACGATTCTATAAGGAGACATCCCCAGAACTGTCTTAAAAGCAGTGCGGTAAGCCCATAATGCATCATTGAGCTTAACCGACTAATCCTTTCGGTTTTGTTCGACAGTCTTTTCCAGAATGAGCTTGATCTGTCGGTTGGTGACTTCGACTTGCCCATTTGTCTGGGGATGATACGGAGTTGATAACTTGTGATTGATGGAATATTTTCGCATCAGAGTTTCAAAAACTCTGTTGCAGAAATGTGATCCATTATCACTAATTATCGCTCTGGGGGTGCCAAATGGGAGAAGATGTTCTCTTTGAGAAATTTGACAACCACTTTGTTGTCGTTCGTCTTAATTGGCACAGCTTCTACCCACTTAGAGACATAATCTACAGCAACCAAAATGAATTGGTTGCCGAAGGAATTGGGAAATGGCCGCATGAAATCAATACCCAAACATCAAAAATTTCAACTTCAAGGATCGGGTTTAGGGGCATCATGTCTCTTCTTGAAATCTTGCCAATTTTCTGACAATTTGCGCATGACTTGCAAAAATGATATGAGTCTTTGAACAAAGTGGGCCAGTAGAACTCACTTTGTAGAACCTTTTCTGTAGTCTTGCGGGGACCGAAGTGTCCTCCGCATGTAAGGTCATGGCAAAAGCTGAGCACACTTCTCTGTTCCTCCTCGGGTATGCATCGTCTAATTATTTGGTCGGGACAATACTTAAAAATATACGGTTCTTCTCAGAAGAAGTACCGTACTTGGGCAAAGAAGCGGTATTAGTCTTGCTTTGTCCAGTCAGCGGGTAATTGTCCCATGGCCAGGTAATTAACGATGTCAGTGTACCAGGGTTCCTTAAGAATGGCTAGGATGTGCTCTTCTGGGAAATCCTCATTGATCGGAGCTTGGATGGTTGGTGCATTCGGAATTCATGAGAGATGATCAGCAACCACATTTTCTATACCTTTTTATCCCATATTTCTAAGTCAAATTCTTGAAGCAAAAGGATCCACCGAATCAGTCGGGCTTTTGCTTCCTTCTTGGTCATGAGGTATTTCAGAGCCGAGTGATCCGTAAAAATCACCATTTTTGAACCTAACAAGTAAGGCCGGAACTTTTCTAACGCAAAGACAACGGCCAAGAATTCCTTCTCGGTCGTTGTATAGTTCTGTTGGGCGTCATTCAAAGTCCTACTCGAGTAATAAATCACATGCTGCCTATTGTCTATGCGCTGTCCTAGAACAGCGCCAATAGCAAAATCAGATGCATCACACATGATTTCAAATGGCTGGGTCCAATTAGGAGCAGAAATGATAGGCGCAGAGATAAGTTCTTGCTTAAGCTTCCCCCATGATTTAAAACACTCATCGTTGAAATCAAAGGGCACGTCCTTAGCGAGCCGGTTGGTTAAGGGCCTAGCGATTTTGCTAAAATCCTTAATGAACCGTCGGTAGAACCCAGCATGCCCTAGAAAGGATCTAATATCCTTGATGTTTTTGGGTGGTGGAAGCTTAGCAATTACTTCTACCTTAGCCTTATCCACTTCTATGCCTCTCCTCGAAATCTCATGGCCCAAGACAATCCCCTGTCTCACCATAAAGTGACATTTTTCCCAGTTTAGAGTTAGGTTCTTCTCAATGCATCTTTGTAGCACTAACTCTAAGTGATGAAGACACTGATCAAATGAATCTCCGTAGATGGAGAAGTCATCCATGAAAATCTCAAGAAAACGTTCCACCATGTCAGAGAACAAACTAAGCATGCACCGTTGGAACGTTGCAGGAGCATTGCACAATCCAAAAGGCATGCGTCGATAAGCAAAGGTTCCGAACGGGCAGGTGAACGTCATCTTTTCCTGGTCTTCTGCAGCAATGGGGATTTGATTGTATCCCGAGTACCCATCTAGAAAGCAGTAGTACTCATGTCCAGCCAAGCGCTCAAGCATTTGGTCGATGAAGGGTAGCGGGAAGTGGTCTTTACGGAGCTGCATTAAACTTCCTGTAGTCGATACAAACACGAACCTTGGTAGGCAGTCTTGTTTGTACCAACTCTTTTTCCTTATTTTCTACTACCATAAAGCCAGCCTTCTTTGGGACCGCATGAACAGGGCTAACCCATTGACTATCAGAAATGGGATAAATTATCCCATTATCTAATAGTTTCAGAATTTCAGCCTTAACTGCCTCTTGCATGAGAGGGTTAAGCCTGCGTTGTGGGTCCCTCCTAGGGATTGCTTCATCGACTAAATGGATTCTGTGTTGTACTATGGCTGGACTTATTCCCTTGATGTCCTTCATCGTCCATCCAATGGCTTCCCTATGTCTTTTCAGAATAGACATTAAGTTGTCCTCTTCTTACTCAGTCAAGTGGGATGCTATGATGACTAGCAAGGTGTCCTTTCTGCCCAGGTAGGCGTACTTGAGGTGTTCAGGCAAGGCTTTAAGCTCTAGGGAAGGTGTTGCTTCATTGGAGGCAATCTCTGGGCTTTCA
The DNA here is from genome assembly GCA_038442645.1 of Agave tequilana. NCBI lineage: Eukaryota > Viridiplantae > Streptophyta > Magnoliopsida > Asparagales > Asparagaceae > Agave > Agave tequilana. The sequence continues at coordinate 16,005 of JAVJIF010019609.1, read as the reverse complement.
ATCCTAGGATGGGTACACTGGGGCTTGTTGCCTAATCCATTGCTGAATCTACAATCTGGTCTAGATTATAATCCTCAACCTCCAGATCAAACTCTGCCTCAGTTTCTGTCTCTATACTCTCCTCATGCTCACTGGTCAGGTTATCAATAGAATTGACCTCAAACGTCTGATCATTGACATCTCTAGGTTGTCTTCCAAGATTGAAGACATTGACTTCCTTCGTCATGTCTCCAAAAGTCAATCGCATGGACCCGTTCCTACAGTTGATTATGGCATTGGCTGTAGCAAGGAATGGGCGCCCGAAGATGACGGGAGTTTGAAACCTAAGATTGGACACAGGTTGGGTCTCAAGCACAATGAAGTCAATGGGGTAAATGAAATCCCCGACCCGGATGAGGACGTCTGTGATTTCCCCTTCGGGATCTTCACAGATCGGTCAGCTAGCTGAATGGTGACTCGAGTTGGGCTTAGCACGCCCAACCCAAGTTGCTGGTATACTGAGAGAGGTAGCAAGTTGATACTTGCTCCCAGGTCAAGAAGCGCTATATTGATTTCGGTCTGTCCTATGGTGCAGGAAATGGTGGGACATCCAGGATCCTTGTATTTCACTAGAATGGGACTAGACAGAATTTTGCTTATATTAGTTGCCAAGAAGACTTTCTTGGGCACATTGGTCTTTCTCTTCTTTATACACATATCCTTAAGAAATTTGGCATAAGCCGGGACTTGTTGGATAGCGTCAAGAAGTGGCAAATTCAATTTGACCTGGTTGAACATCTCTAGCATTTTCTCCATGTGCATATTTTTATTGTTGTTCCTAAGCCTATTGGGAAAGGGTGCTATAGGCTTATGAACTTGTTCAGCAGCTTTGTCCTCGTCAGATGTCTGTGGAGTGGATTGGGAGGAACTAGCAGAGTGGACGCAGGAGTGGGATCGGGATGGACTGGACTTTTCTGTTGGTAAACCTTGTTGTCTACCTTGTTTCCAGATCGCAGTGTGTGAACAGCATTACACTGGTTAATCGATGGATCCTGAATTTCATATGCTTGATTGGAGGTTTTTGGGTTAACTAATGGCTGACTAGGCAAAGTACCCTTAGGTCTTTCACTTAGGGAGCTAGCTAACTGGCTCATCTGCATTTCCAATCTTAATATGGCCTGTGAATGACTGTTCAGAGTTTGTCCCTGATTTTGCATAAAAGCAGTTTGGGACTTTATGAAAGCCTCTATGCTCTCCTCCAATTTACTGATTTTCTTTTCCATTGGTGAGCCTTGGGAGGAGAGGAAGCTGGGGCTTGATTGGGAAAAGTTGGTGGAGGAGTAGGATGGTGAAAGTTGTTGGAAAAATTAGGCCTGGGAGGATTGTTTTGGGCCAAGGAGAAATTGGGGTGATTTCTCCAGCCGGGATTGTAGGTCTGTGAGTAGGGGTTGTGAGGCGGCCATGAGTAAACCGCGTTCATGTGTTCCAATGGCACTTGCTGGGCATGGAAAACGGGGCACTCTTCAAAAACATGGTTTTGTGCCTGACAATACGAAAAACCCGGATTGTGAATTGGTGGTGGGTTGATCTGGTTGACACTGGCAGGCTCTTTTGTTTCCAGAGCCTCTATCCTTCTCATTAGGGTAGCAATCTTAGCCTCGGCAGCTATGGATGATTCTAGAGATAGGAGCCCTCCTCTTGAAGCTATAGATTGTAAATTCCTAGGTTTGTCCGAGGCTGGCTCCCATTGCAGGGTTTTCTCCGCTAAGTCCTCAAATAAATCCCAACCCTGATTCTCTTCCTTCTGTAAGAACCCTCCCTGACACATCGTTTCTAACAGGGTCTTAGTCTAATAATCTAGACCATCGTAGAGAATCTGGCATTGACGCCATTTCTCCATGCCATGATGAGGGCACTGAGCGAGGAGATCTTTGAATCGCTCAAAGTATCTCCAAAATGGTTCGCTCGGGTCTTGCTTAAACTGCATGATGTTCTTCCTAATGAGGCAGTCTTGTGAATGGGGTAGAATTTCTTAAAGAAGGCCTTGACGAAATCATCCCAGGTCGTGACTGAATCTGCTGCCAAGCTGTACAACCACTTCTTAGCTAGGTCCTTTAGGGAAAAAGGGATGAAACGTAACCTAACGACATCGTCTCCTAGCTGGGGTATACGCATCATGAGGCATACTTCCTCAAATTCCCTAACAAAGAAGTATGCGTCCTCTGATTCTAAACCATGAAATTTGGAAGAGTGTTAATGATTGTGGCTTTAACTCAAAATTATTGTCGTTTTCTTCAGGAAAGTTTTATGCAAGATGGAAGTGAAGTTCTGATCGGGTAAAATCTATCCTGAAGTGACGCCATCACCGGCTCTGGATGCAAGGGTAGAGAAGTGTTTCTTGTTAATCTAGAAGTGATGGATCTCTTACCCACTCTTGCATGCAGCACACCACAACCAACGTGAAGACAACAAACAATCGAAAAAGAACTAAAAACAAACAAAAGAAAGAAAAACAACCACAAGCCTTAGTCTAAGGTACCTGGACTTAGACGACTCCTAACTGGTCGGTTCTCCGGGGAAGGTTGTTGCAGGAACTCGACTACAAGCTAATCGGCAGGAAAGGGCAAAGCTCGGGGGGAGGTATCCGGGCAGAGCCACGGGCCTAATTATGCCAAACCACGGAGCTTTCGAGGCTTTACCTCTCAATCCACTTTCCTTAGACACCGATTTTGCAGGAGTATAGTTCTTACAATTTCCAACCTAGGTTAATCTCTTAGCGAGTCCGAGATGTCCCTAGGGCCAACGTCTATTGATTTTTAGTTAAGGCTTGGGAAAATGTGAGTGCACTTGGAGATGATTTTTGGGCTAAAGAAGAGTGATGAAATCCCAACTTATCTTGTTTATTTGGGTTTTACCCTTAATGTCAATTGCGCAGTGTGTACAGTTTATTCACAACAAGGTAACACTCAAAGCGGTAAATCACTTCAAAATGTTGGTCCTATTCTATATGAATGCACACGTACCTTGTCTCCAGTACTCTTCAACAGAAATTGAAATGAATTGAAATAGACACGTGCCCTAAATGCAAAAGTCTAATCCAAATTTCAATTAAGCAACAAGTGGATTCTGTTGAATTTATTACACGTGCATATAGGTGAAGCATCCAAGGAAACTAAAAATTAGAAAGCAAATTTTTTTAGCAGCTTTCGGCAACCCGACAAACGAGTTGTTAGTACTTCAATCGGACAAACTCGCTTTTACACAAATTTTTCCGAGGGCAAATGACTCCTCGCGCAATGTCCCTGGACACCTCCTTCGCTTCCTGTGATAGTGAGCTCCTTGGTACTTCTCCTACACACAAAAAGAACAATCTTTAGTAGTGAACAATAAAGCCGTTCCCTCCCTGGCAACGGCGCCAAAATTTGATCGACAAAAAGCAAGTACTAAAATAAGAGAAGGAAGTGTGGGTCGAAGTTACTGCTTTTGCGATTCTTCCGTAGTAGCGAAGTGGCTATACGGGTCGTATCCACAAGGAGGGAGAGCGATGAAAGCTTGATGCGGCTTTTATGTTCAAGAAGAAAGAAAGTTCTTTGGTTCCAAATAAAGAATCGAAAAGTGAAAACAAGTCGTTTTAAGAATTGTTGGAAAACGTTTTGGTGGTTTGTAAAAGTGGGCTTTTCTTAATAGTAAAAACGCATGGCTAACTTTCTACTAATTGCTCCCACTAATCCAACTTCTTGAAGATTTGCCTTACGATGGATCATAGGCAAGCTTACCCTTTATGCAATGGAACTATTCACGTGAAAATCGAGTGAAAGTTCTTCCTATAACTTTGCTTTACACGGCAAAAACTCGGACATTCCCATATCAAGATCCATTAGAAGGCGAGAATACGGGAAGACACGAGTGCACTAATGGTATCGACATAGTTAAAAGGAAAGTCTCAAGCTTACAACAACAAGTAAAATACAAAACCCATAGATCATCAAAGAAACCATTTAAGTATGAAATATAAGAAGGTAAATACTTGTAGGTAAGTTAGAGTTAGAACCCTCGTCTTAAGATGCCATAGCTCTCGTTTGCACAAGGCTTATTTGACACTATTGACTCATGCGGGTTATCAATCAAGTAGTTAAAGATTAGTGGGTTAGTAGTTAGTTAGCCATGCAATGGAGGAGTTAGTTACACATGGAGAAGAAAAGAGCAACAAAAGAAAAGAGATAAAGAGAAGGAGTTAAACTAAAGCAAGAATGTAAAAGCAAATGGAAGCAAATGAAAACAACTAGTACATGGAAAGAAGAAAGAGAAGTAATTACTTGTATTATCTTGTCACCTTCCAATACAACTTGTACACACTCTCTCTCTTTCACTCTAATGGCTAAAGCTAGAACTAGAAGAAGAACAACAACAACTACTACAAACGAAAAATAAAACTACACAACTTGCTCTAACTCTGGATCTGCTCCAACTGAAGACCCAGGGGGGTATTTATAGGCACCAGGGAACAGGGGCCACGTGGGAAGCACGTGGCCTAAAGCGCAGGCCGCGCGCGCCCAAAGGGCCGCAAAAATGCGGCCTAGGCGCGTTTCCGCGGCCCTGCCAGGGCGGCACGCGCCTGGCTTCGCGCAGCGCGTCGCCCAGACTGTCTTCTGATACCTTAATCTTCTGGATTTGCGATTTGATACCCTGAGCTGACAAAATCATTACCCTAAAGTCAATGGCTACTTGGTAGGCTTTTAATTACCATTAAATGGTGATTTAGGTCTTCTTCTTCATTTGCACACCATGGACCTAGGATCAAGCAAGTAAGGTTTTATTAGCAAAATTTTACATGAAATAATATGAGAATGTGATGAAAATTATGCAAAATTAGAGACTAATCACACCCCCACACTTATCTTTTTGCTCATTCCGAGCAAAACAAAAATGAGAACATTATTACACCACTTTCGCAGGTGACGCGATTGCACTGAGCATGTGCAACAAGCCGTTAAACCTCTAGGTTTCCCTAGAGAGGAGTGTTGTCTCCTGGGTTTTTCAGCGGATTGCACCCACAAAATCCAGTAAGTAAAGAAAAGAACTTTCAATCATCTAAGTAAGAATGACGAATGATGTAAGAATTAGGTTTAACCTTCATAAGCCCTCTTATACTTTAGCCTTCATAAAAGAAGAAATTATGGTTTTCCTTTAAATTTAGAAAGGATCTTGTACTTCTAACTCATTCTTTTGATCGACAAAAAGCAGTACTAAAATAAGAGAAGAAGTGTGGGTCGAAGTTACTGCTTTTGCGATTCTTCCGTAGTAGCGAAGTGGCTATAAAGGTCGTATCCCAAGGAGGGAGAGCGATGAAGATGAAAGCTTGATGCGGCTTTTATGTTCAAGAAGAAAGAAAGTTCTTTTGTTCCAAATAAAGAATCGAAAAGTGAAAGCAAGTCGTTTTAAGAATTGTTGGAAAACGTTTTGGTGGTTTGTAAAAGTGGGTTTTTCTTAATGGTAAAAAGCAGGGCTAACTTTCTACTAATTGCTCCCACTAATCCCTAACTTCTTGAAGATGTGCCTCACGATGGATCATAGGCATGCTTACCCCTTATGCAATGGAACTATTCACGTGGAAATCGAGTGAAAGTTCTTCCTATAACTTTGCTTTACACGGAAAAAACTTGGACATTCCCATATTAAGATCCATTAGAAAGGCGAGAATACGGGAAGACACGAGTGCACTAATGGTATCGACAAAGTTAAAAGGAAAGTCTCTAGCTTACAACAAGTAAAATATAAAACCCATAGATCATCAAAGAAACCATTTAAATATGAAATATAAGAAGGTAAATACTTGTACGTAAGTTAGAGTTAGAACCCTCGTCTTAAGATGCCATAGCTCTCGTTTGCACAAGCTTGTTTGACACTATTGACTCATGCGGTTATCAATCAAGTAGTTAAAGATTAGTGGGTTAGTAGTTAGTTAGCCATGCAATGGAGGAGTTAGTTACACATGGAGAAGAAAAGAACAACAAAAGAAAAGAGATAAAGAGAAGGAGTTACACTAAAGCAAGAATATAAAAGCAAATGGAAGCAAATGAAAACAACTAGTAAATGGAAAGAAGAAAGAGAAGTAATTACTTGTATTATCTTGTCACCTTCCAATACAACTTGTACACACTCTCTCTTTCACTCTAATGGCTAAAGCTAGAACTAGAAGAAGAAGAACAACAACAACTACAAACGAAAAATAAAACTACACAACTTGCTCTAACTATGATCTACTCCAACTAAAGACCCCAGGGGGTATTTATAGGCACCAGGGAACAGGGGGCCACGTGGGAAGCACGTGTGCCCAAAGCGCAGGCGCGCGCGCGCCCAAAGGACCGCAAAAAACGCGGCCTAGGCCGCGTTTTCGCGGCCATGCCAGGGCGGCGCGCGCCTGGCTTTGGGCAGCGCGTCGCCCACACTGTCTTTCGATGCCTTGATCATCTGAATTTGCGATTTGAAACCCTGAGCTGACAAAATCTTTACCCTAAAGTCAATGGCTACTTGGTAGGCTTTTAATTACCAATTAAATGGTGATTTAGGTTCTTCTTCATTTGCACACCATGGAACCAGGATCAAGCAAGCAAGGTTTTATTAGCAAAATTTTACATGAAATAAATATGAGAAGTGATGATAATTATGCAAAATTAGAGACTAATCACACCCCCACACTTATCTTTTTGCTCATCCCGAGCAAAACAAAAATGAGAACATTATTACACCACTTTCGCAGGTGACGCGATTGCACTGAGCATGTGCAACAAGCCGTTAAACCTCTAGGTTTCCCCTAGAGGAGGAGTGTTGTCTCCTGAGAGTTTTCAGCGGATTGCACCACAAAATCTAGTAAGTAAAGAAAAAGAACTTTCAATCATCTAAGTAAAAATAACCGAATGATGTAAGAATTAGGTTAACCCTCATAAGCCCTCTTATACTTTAGCCTTCATAAAATAAGAAATTATGGTTTTCCTTTAAATTTAGAAAGGATCTTGTACTTCTAACTCATTCTTTTGATCGACAAAAAGCAAGTACTAAAATAAGAGAAGGAAGTGTGGTCGAAGAGAAGTTACTGCTTTTTGATTCTTTGTAGTAGCGAAGTGGCTATAAGGGTCGTATCCACAAGGAGAGAGAGCGATGAAAGCTTGATGCAGCTTTTATGTTCAAGAAGAAAGAAAGTTCTTTGGTTCCAAAAAAGAATCGAAAAGTGAAAACAAGTCGTTTTAAGAATTGTTGGAAAACGTTTTGGTGGTTGTAAAAGTGAGTTTTTCTTAATGGTAAAAACGCATGGCTAACTTTCTACTAATTGCTCCCATAATCCCTAACTTCTTGAAGATGTGCCTCACGATGGATCATAGGCATGCTTACCCCTTATGCAATGGAACTATTCACGTGAAAATGAGTGAAAGTTCTCTCCTATACTTTGCTTTACACGGAAAAACTCGACATTCCCATATCAAGATCCATTAGAAGGCGAGAATACGGGAAGACACGAGTGCACTAATGGTATCGGCAAAGTTAAAAGGAAAGTCTCTAGCTTACAACAAGTAAAATACAAAACCCATAGATCATCAAAGAAACCATTTAAGTATGAAATATAAGAAGGTAAATACTTGTAGGTAAGTTAGAGTTAGAACCCTCGTCTTAAGATGCCATAGCTCTCGTTTGCACAAGGCTTGTTTGACACTATTGACTCATGCGGGTTATCAATCAAGTAGCTAAACATTAGTGGGTTAGTAGTTAGTTAGCCATGCAATGGAGGAGTTAGTTACACATGGAGAAGAAAAGAACAACAAAAGAAAAGAGATAAAGAGAAGGAGTTACACTAAAGCAAGAATGTAAAAGCAAACGAAGCAAATGAAAAAACAACTAGTAAATGGAAAGAAGAAAGAGAAGTAATTACTTGTATTATCTTATCACCTTCCAATACAACTTGTACACACTCTCTCTTTCACTCTAATGGCTAAAGCTAGAACTAGAAGAAGAACAATAACAACTAGTACGAACTAAAAATAAAACTACACAACTTGCTCTAACTCTAGATTTGCTTCAATTGATGACCCCAAGGGGGTATTTATAGGCACCAGGGAACAGGGGGCCACGTGGGAAGCACGGGCCCAAAGCGCAGGCGCGCGCGCCCAAAGGGCCGCGGAAACGGCCTGGGCAGCGTTTTCGCAGACCTGCCAGGGCGGCGCGCGCTGGTTCAGGCAGCGCGTCGCCCAGACTGTCTTCTGATGCCTTGATCTTCTGGATTTGCGATTTGATGCCCTAAGCTGACAAAATCTTCACCCTAAAGTCAGTGGCTACTGGTAGGCTTTTAATTACTAATTAAATTGTGATTTAGGTCTTCTTCTTCATTTGCACACCATGGACCTAGGATCAAGCAAGTAAGGTTTTATTAGCAAATTTTACATGAAATAATATGAGAATGTGATAAAAATTATGCAAAATTAGAGACTAATCAACTAGCTAATCTAATGATGAATTAATGCGGAATTAAAACTATTTATGCAAACTAAAAATCTAAGCTAAACACACCAAATATAACACAAGAGTGTAGCCAAATTCCCGGTGAAGGGCTCTGGACTATCTCCTCAAGATTCCTCTAGGTAAGAGTTGAGGTGCCACTATGGCTCTCTGGTTGAATACAAGTGTGAGCAAACAAACCAAGCATATATCAATTTGAGCACAAGTATATATCAAGCATATAAAGAAGAAAACAATATAAGTAAGCAAGATATAAACACAAGTGAGAGATAGAGAGAGCAATCGCAAACAAGGGAGAATTGTTTCGAGGTTGAGCAACCTTGCTCTAACATCCCCGCCTTCAACACTATGAAGGATTTCTACTATAAACTGATCCCACTGGATCACTCGATGCCGCAACACCTACAACGAGTTACCACTAGACCCTTGGACTCACTAGCTTGCCGAGGCCGCACCTCTACACCGAGTTCCCACTAGAACTCGAAACAACGCGAACCCGCAAGTCTGCCTCCTCAAATACAAGAATGAACACTTTGGTGATCACAACACTTTGATCACCTAAAAACACTCTCACAACAACTCTCCTATAGGATTGATATAGCAATGAAAAACTCAAGTATGTGTGAGAAAAACTAGGATTGATTTAGTGATGAAAAACTCAAAGAATCACTTTTGAAAACACTCTTGATAAACTCTCCTTTTGATTTGAAAATATAGATCTAAAACATGTGGAGAAAACCACTGAGATAAGTAGGAAAAACTAGCCCAAAACTCTCTTGAAATCTTGTAGACAATAGTCCAAGAGAAGCCCCTTTTATAGGCTTCAAAAATGTGGCCTTTAGAGGCCAACTCAACAGCCTGGTCTGCTGTTGGTCGACCGCCCGGTCAACCGGCCAACGGTCAGATTTCTGACCGTTGTGCTAGCGGTCGACCGGCCAGTCAATCGTGAACTGGATATAGAGAGCAGTAGCTCTCTGTAGGTCGACCGCCCGGTCGACCGGGGCCATTTCCAGAGAGCAGAGATCTCTGGCGGTCGATGGGTCGGTCGACCGGCCCTCCAGCCAATCAAGCCGTGCATGTTTGTGCACGTTGGTCAACCACCCGGTTGACCGACCTCTGGCACAGTCGACCGTGCGGTCGACTGGCAGAAGGCCAGAAACAGGTTTTTAGGGATTTAGAACTTGGTCTTTTTCCTTCAATAAAATCCCATAAATTCTCTAAAAATCTACAAAAATAAGTTCAGTAATATACTTTGATATACAAAATGTTTGAGTAAAAATCAAAACTGTTACAAATATTTTGAACTATTTTTGTAAAATGGAAGCTTTGCCTAAATAAAAATCTGTATTTTCCAAAATCGATTTTTTTAAAACTTCTTCAAATACAAAAACAAGATATTCTAAACACTTTTAAAGCTTAGTGTGTATGGATATGATCCAGTACACAAATATAATGAAATATCTATGTTTTTGACAATATAAAATAATTTGATAAAACAGATATATATTTTCAATCTTAAAAACCAAACTGGTATTTCTTAAAACGAAAACTCTTTTAGGAAAACACATCTAAATCTTTTGTCTGAGTGTGTATATGAACTTGAGCAATCCACAACTTATCTATGCTTTACATTTTATCTAAAAATAATATCTTGATACTTACAAACATGACATAAATCTTCTTTGAAATCTTCTTTCCTTCTTGACTTGGTCCAAATCTTGATCCAATGAGCTAGGCTCCTCTTGAGTACTTGATGCAGAAGCTCTTGAATCAACACATGCTAACTCCAAAACTTGACTTTAAATCCTTTATTGAAGCTAAACACTACTAAGATCTTGATCACATATCTGAGACTAATTAAACACAAGATCATTAGTACTATAAACTACATGAGTTAATCATCATCAAAACTAGAGTGATGGGCCTTTGGGCCAACAATCTCCCCCTTTTTGATGATGACAAAAACTCATGGAGTTATATATGCATGGATTAAAGTTAAGCTTCATAGAAGCTTCCCGTTAACTCATGCATAACAAAAACAAATAGATATTCAATGAAGTTCATAAAACTAAACAAATATTATATATATATATATATATATATATATATATATATATAATATATATATATATATATATATATATATATGCATAAACAAGGTGAGAGAAACATGCATATCAAAAACCTTCTCCCCTCTTTTTGTATAAACTTTCAAAATCCAAATCCTTTCTCCCCTTGTATAAACATAAAATGCATAAACTCAATATATGCATCTATAAACTCAAATCATTCTCCTCCTTTTGTCAATCATCAACAAAAGATTAAAAGCAAATCAATAATAAAGATATATATGCGATACACATTTATGAAGAGGAAGACGTAAAGTTAGATCCCCTGCATACATGGATTACATGAAGAAGGGATGACAAAACTCTAATTCACATAAAGTATAATATACAATGCATAAGTGGAGATGTTAAGCTTTCTCTACATACGTGTATCACATAAAGAAGAGATGTCAAACTCCTCAATATAAGATACACTCAACATGAATCTATACATAGAAGAGATGTTAAGCTCCTCTTGCATATAGGCAATACATATCAAAACATTTTTAACACAAATTTAGAATTCTCTTAAATTAAAATTTGAGGTTTCACACAATTTTAAGATATCATAAGATTTTTGATACCAATAGAAATTGAAATTTTTTGATACCAATTGAAATTGAAACATTTGTACATTTTGATACCAATGAAAGTAAAATATTTATATTTTGATACCAATTTGAAATATATGGTAAATTTTGATACCAAATAAAAGGTAAAACATTTTTGATCGCAATTTTGATACCAAATAAAATAAAAGGTAAAACATTTTTGAAATTGATAGCAATTGAAATCGAACCAATTGAAATTGAAACATATTGATACAATTGAAGTATATAGATCAATTAATTTTGATATTTATTAAAATACCAATTGAAAATAATGTCATAAGCTCAAAAATACCAATTGAGATACCGATTTAAATCAAGATTTAAGTCAAGCTTAGCATAAACATAATTTGTACTTTAAACATGTAAGGATATTATAAATCAAGCACAATCAAATATTATATATGTATGAAAACGAAAATACCAATAGAAATTGGTATTATTGAAATTAGAAGCATACATATATAAAAAATATGTATGAGTATACAAAAGTGAAAATATCATGAAGATCATGTGTATTACTCATAACTATCTACCCTAATCATGCACATGATAAAAAAAGATTTTTCAATAAGGCTCACAATGCATGATCGCCCATCCATCCCCTGTAGGGTTGGTAGGGATTTTCAAAAATAAGAGTTTGAAAATATTTTGTAAAATTTGAAAGCTCTACCCATTGAAGAATAAATAACTAGTTTAAAATAATATTTTTAAAAACTAGTTAAAAATCCTTCAAACATGAAAGCAAATCATATATATCTCATGAAGCATACCAAATACACAAGAGTTGACACTCAAAATCTATAAAGCTCAAAACTTTTCATGAAAACAATGTCTGAGTAAACAAATGAAGTTTGAGTGCACAAGAATCATGTAATTAGCATTTCATACAAATGAATAATAAGGCTCAAAACCTTCAAAACATATGAAAAATTACAAAAATTTATTTTTCATTTAAGAACAAACTTTAAGGTATATGAAAGATTTTATCAAAACTAGAAATGTGCATACATATCCCAAGTATAAAAAGAGTCCATAATAGTATTTGCATAAAGGCAAGTGACTCAATGATAAATGTATATTTATTAGTTTTGAAAAAAAAAATTACATATACATGAAGCAAAACATGCACAAGGATAGGAAAAAAAGTGTAAATGACGAAATCATCAAATTAGGTTATACATGTACATGTAATAAGTACAAATAAGCAATGAAGTGCAAACATATAGAATCAAATGTTGCTCACTACTTGTACAAGTATATACACAAATTTTGAAAAACACATTACATCTAAACAAGTATTTACCACATGAAGCACAAAACCAAGAACATGCTAAAAATATTATCTAAGTAAAAGCATGTAAAGTAAAATAGGAATTTAGAGATAGTTACCAAACCAATGCACTATTCTCTAAGTCTCCAAACATGTTGGTCTTCACACCAAAACTACCTTGATAGCGGTGCATCGATTTTGTATGTCCATCTACCCTATGCATCCAACACCAAGGCACCAATCCTCTCACGTCATGTGAGAGCCCCACCTACATCAAACACAAGAGGTGGGGATTTTGGTACCCATTTTCTTTTGGGTCCACGGGGTTAGGATTATTTGGAACCCAAACATTTTATTAGTAAAATTAATACGGTTTATCTTATCAAACAAAAACTGTATTAAATGGCCTTTGCAGCCGTAATGTGTACATTTGTACACTCTAATATGCACATGAGAGTGAGTGTGATCATGATATGCACAGTGTGCATATGTGTGCCGTGGGCGATGTGTATGAACATGTGGAGCTTGTTTCCTTTGAAAAAAGGTTTCCAATTTAGAATGATTAAATGCACAATTGCTCCAAGTTGAGCTCAAACAATCTATTCTATTTTTCAAAAATTGAATCTCATTTTTATCAATGGTGGCTTGAAAAGCATGGTGAGAATCAGAATCAATACTCTTTTTTTTTGGAAATGTTTTCCTTTTTTGAAACAAATTTTCTTTTTAAAGAATTTTTCTCTCCAAAAATAATTTCTTTTTCTTTTTCCACCAAAGTGATTTTATTTTTCAAAGAAGTATTTCCTTCACAAAGATCATTTAATTTAGAAGTCAAGGAAATATTATCCTTTTTCAACAAATCATTTTCTTTTGAAACATTTTCAAGTTTATTTTTAATAGAGTCATTTTCTTTAATAAAGAAGTGATGTTCTTTTTCAATTTATTATTATCCTTTTTAAGCAAGTTATATTTTTCAAGAAGTTGTTGACAAAAGATTCAAGCTCATCATAAGACATGTCAATATCTTTTTCTAACTCGGATTCGGAGTTTACCTCAAGGGGCTTATCCCTTGGACTATGTAGCACAAGTTAAAAGCATAACTTCCAATATCCGAGTTGCTCCCCGCATAATATTACTTTTGTTCACCGAGGGAGAATATAGAGTTCCATACTACAAAAGTCGAATCAAAGTTAGAAACCCTAGATAAATATTCATCATTTAGGGTAGACTTTAAAGCATGGATGGTTTTGAGTTAGCCTCAAGATACTTGCTATTACTAAAGTATGAATCCTCAATGGTAGCAAGATAAAGATTAATACCTAGGCCTTTGAGGTACATAGGCATCTTAACTTTTCAAGTTTGGATGTTAAGAATGTCAAACATGGGAGGTGACATGAAATCCATGTGTGTGTAAAAATATTGTGATTAGCTAAAAATGAGGATCTTTAACTCTAGATTGTTAGACCCAAATCAAGAGCACCAAGCTCTGATACCAATTATAAGTACACCTAGAGGGTGGTGAATAGGTGTAACGCTAATCTAATGACAAATAATATGGAATTAAAAACAAATTGCAACACACTTAGTGTAACCAAAGAGTGTAGTCGAATTCCCAGTGAAGGGCTCTAGACTATCTCCTCTAAATTCCTCTAAATAAGAGTTAAGGTGCTCTATGAAGCTCTCTTGGTTCAACACAAGTGAGGCACACAATCAAACTCAAGTATATATATGATATGAATAATATGATGCAATGCACAATATAGAGAGAGAGTTAGAGATAGTAGATCAAATGCAAACACCAGATATGTTTCAAGGTTCGAGCCACTGCTCTACGTCCCTGCCTTCACACAGAAGGATTTCCACTATATCGTCCACACAGGACTTCCCACACAGGGAACCTCCACTGAGGATTTGGGTAATACAACTTTAGAGTACACAACTCCTCTCTCAACTAATACAACCTCTACACAAGAGGCAAGGCACAATAACTATCACCTCTGCACTTAGAGGGATGGGCACGTAGCCAAAACATGATCAACTTCTCACTAGAGGGATAAGGCTCAAAGCTAACACTCCAACCACAATCACCTCTACACTTAGAGGGATACCAATATAACCTCCACACTCACCTCTACACAAGAGGGAACTCAAGTAAAAGAAGGTTACAACTCTTGGTGTGGTTTCAACAACCACAAAACAATTTTCTCACTAAAACAAGATCCAATAGATAGGATAGATAGATAGCTCAAGTGTGAGAAAATAAAGTGTTTGGAAATCAAAATCACAAAGAAAATACTTGGGAAAACTTCTAGGATTAAATAAAAATGAATAACAAAACAATTCCCAAAGACTTCTTTTTTTCTTTGAATTTTCCAACCCTTTTTAAAACAAATAAAGATCAAATATTTAAGCCCAAAACTCTTTTAAAACTTGTTGCTAAATACTTAAGAAGATGAGAATTTTTACTCTTGAAAAACATATTTAAAGTAGCCCAAAGGAATGGGTATATATAGCTTAAAACCAAATCTGCCCATTGGCAGTAGCAAGGGCAATTTTGCCTTCCGGTCTACCAGGCGGTCGACCGGACAACGGTCATTTTTATGACCATTGAGCCACCGGTCGACCGACCGATCGACTGAGACCTGAAAACAGAGAGCAGAGCTCTCTGCCGGTCGACCGGCCGGTCGACCGGGGCCATTTCCAGAGAGCAGAAGCTCTCTGGTGGTCGACCGACCCGGTCGACTGGCCTTCCAGTCAAAACAGCCGTGCACATCTGTGCACGTCGGTTGACCAGGCCGGTTAACCGAGTTCTGCCTCGATCGACCGTCTGGTCGACCGGCAGAAGGCTAGGTCAGCTTTTATAAGGATTAAAAACTTGGCTTTTCGCATTCTAAAAAATCCCATAAAATATACATAAATTGCACTAAAATAAGTTCTTGAAATATATTTGAAATACAAATATGTGTGACAAAAATTCAACACATGTTATAAACTATTTGAACATTTTTGTGATATGAAAATTTGCCTTAAGCCAAAATCGGTATTTTCCAAACTTAGATTTTTGAAATGGAATATCGTTTTCTCCAAAACTCATATAAATACAAAAACTTGATATTTAAACAATTTTGAAGCATATTGTATATGGATAGAATCCAATATACATGTAAAGATATTTATCTATATTTTTGACATGAAATCCGAAACCGGTTAAACCGAAAACTAAAAATCATAAACTTTAAATTTGTGTGTGTGTATGTGAACTTGAGCATATCAACACTATCTAATCTATCCTTTATATTTATCTAAAAATAAAATCTTGACACTACAATCATGACAGAAGTCTTCTTGAAAATATTCTTCTCTTTCTTGACTTGGTCCAAATCTTGATCGAATAAGCTAGGCTCCTCTTGAGTACTTGATGCATAAGCTCTCAAATCAACACGTGTTAGCTCCAAAAATTTACTTTAAATCCTTTGTTCAAGCTAAACACCTACTATGATCTTGATCACATATCTGAGACTAATTAAAACAC
>JAVJIF010019608.1:0-66348 GCA_038442645.1 Agave tequilana | reverse complement strand
AAAACTGATTGTAGAAAACTAAATTTATGCGAAATTTACAACACATGTAATTATGTCACACTTCAGAAATAAATTCTTTCTTTGATTGTGTTGAGATAGTACATATGTACCTTAATTACCTTGAATCCCACTTACAAGCCTCAGTTTCTTACAGTCCACTCCTCTAATTGTGCAGGTGGACGAGAAGCAACTGGCATTTCTGAATGAACCTCCGGTGATAGCCACAGATGGCCCTCAGAAATATGCAGCACAGTTCAATGTTGCAAAAGTTGGCAGCTCAAATACAGCTCCAAGGCTGCCTAAAGATGCAGCATCTGTAAATAGTACTACTGGTTATGCTGTGTATGTAACAAAATGAGTGTAAATACAAGGAAAGTGATGTGTTTGTTACCTTGTTTCCATGGGTGTGTAATATGCAAGTATTGGTGAAGTTTTTGACACTTAGGTTGTGGCAGTGGCAGTGGCTGCTCCTGCTCTTGTTGCTGATTTCTCAGTGCTTCTTCAGCATCAAGTTTTCTGAGAGTACATGAGCTTATTGTATGTTCTGATTCACTTGGCACTAGATCTACTACTACAGTCTGCATGAATTTTAGTACAAAGAGGTTAAAAACTAGTAATCATGATTTAAAATCTCGGTATCATAGTCCTGCATGCTCTGTCCTTTTTTCCATGGGTTTTTATTGGATGAGCATACTGCAATAGAGGAGGAGTATAAACTGTGATTGAGAGATTAAGAAACAGAACAAAGACAAGAAGCAAGAGGGAGGAGGACAGACCTCCTTCTTTGCGAGCACAGGCCCCTCGCATACCCCAACGACTAACCCCTCTCTTGCCAACTCTGCAGACGCCTGCACGAAGAAGAGAGCAAGGATCAAGAATTCTGATACAGTTATATGAGATAGAAGAAGGATGAGAGGAGAACATGCATACCTAGAGGAATAAATGGTGGCCTTGGTGCAATCTGTCGAAGGTCCCTCTGATGACCAGTTAATGAATAAACAATTTGTCGAAGTCCCTCTGATGACCACTAATCAAGGTTTTAAATATCGGATATCGGGATCATATCAGATGGGGTTTTTTCATATCAGATATCGGGAGAATTGTCGGGAATATGCGTGCATATCGGGCATTCATATCGGACTAGATATAATAAATATTGATGACTAAAAGTTAGTTTAGTGTCACAGACATTATCTACCTAATTAAAATGATGTAATATACATGCAAATACGTAAAAAAATGTACATTTGCACGCAGCCATGCAATAAATAAGTTATTTCATATTGGGCGATATTTTGAGCAATTTATCATCCGATATGGGGCGATTTATCAGCCGATATTTCAAATATCGATTGGTTTTTTTGCTTCAAACGATATGGTGAACGATTTCCCTAATCATATCGGCAACAGGCAAAAGGAGATATCGTTGATATCTCAGCCAACTCAGCCGATATTTAAAACAGGCCACTAATGAATAAACAATTCGACTGGTGGCTCTTCTGAGTCTCACCCGCTCCTCTTCCTCCTCCTGCAAAACTCTCCATGAAGAAAAAAATGCCAAAGACCACACCTCAACCGATGTGTGATTTAGTTTTGAGCCTGCTTTACAGGCATCAATCAACTCCTAACACCAGTAAATTCTGCTGTCCGAGCAAGGCAATTGGATTGAATCTTGCTGCAATTTGCAATTCATGATAAACCTGTCATCGTCTAATCGCATTAAAATTGCTCCTATTTGTTCCATTTTATTACATTTATGATAACCTGAATGATACAAATTTTAGGCACACAGGGCTTGGAACGCTGCAGGCACAGAACCCCCCCCCCCCCCCCCCCCCCCCCCCCCCCCCCCCACAACAAAAACACAAAGAAATCAAAATGCAGTTTCTCAGAATCAAATCTGCTTCAAATATTGTCACCAGTAGCAATATCATCAATAATTACACAAAGCAGCTATCCATGATCAAGAGACTAGCAATGAGGGGGGGAAATTATAGTGAAGCATCCTACAGATGCGAGCACACTAAGAAGTGTTTTTTTCATGCAGCATATATGCAAATCAACACAGTACAACAATTCCATGTTCACGGAACCTCAACTTCAGAGGAAGGCAAAATGCTAATCAGGTTGCCCATCTCAATAGGTTTGTTAGCAATACCCATCGAAACAAATGACGCTAGTCTTGGTGGCCAATCTCTCTGTTCAGTTAATCACCAAAATATTCCCCTTTCCTGAAAAAAAAAATTAAAATTAAAATCCATTTGGTTACAAACACGACTCGCACATCGCCCCCGCCTAGGTTGAGCAGAAACAAGGAGGCCAACAGGAATTTCCAGGCGCTTCGAGCATCTAGAATAGATGGCTACTTGTTGAGCTTCTGGGAACAACATCAACTGTAACATTTCTGGGAACTGACATCTCTCAGGAATTTTCCTCAACTCAATGGAGCAAGTTTAGCTCCAAAAGGCATAAATTGATCAAATACAGTTTGATGTCAGGATACGACCCATATCGTCTCAACCAAACTTGTATTCCAATTAGAGCCCAGAAGTTCAGTGATAATCAAATGAGTCACAAATAACACGACATGATTTTAAACCATTTTAACAAAAATAAGTGATGCCACTAGCTAATCTGATCCTGTGCGGACAAATCTACAACATTTTGAATCGGTTTGTATCAATGCCTGCCAATTATGGAATCAAATTATGGCCAACAAAGAGCTAACAGCGATGTGCAACACCCAAAAAAAGAGAGAAAGAAGAAGAAAGGAGCTAGAAATAAATCAAAGTGAGGGGAAAAAAGGAAAGATGCAAACCTAACAAGAATTGCCTGAGTGTAGACTGAAAAAACAAGCAGACAGATAACAGAATAGTAAAGATGCTATGGAGAATGCAAATTCCAAGATACAAGAAGATGTATGGTGGTTCTCTGCCATATCAGAACTTCCCAGCTCATGCCCACTTGAACCACATCCCGACTCTCTTGAACAGAGCAAATTGCTTTATAGGCTTCAGATTCATAAATGAACGACTCATACAATACTGATTGTGAGACAGATATAATACTGTAATAACTAGTGTATGGCTAGAAAATTTGCCAATATCCAATTTAGATCAGCTACAACGATCCTTACAGAGAAGGTTTATGCGTTTAACCATTTATTTAGCCATCAGTGCATAAGAAGCAACCAGTTAGTCATAGATATCCTATTGTTGGAGTGCATTCAGCTAACTTCAACATAATTAGTGCTTAATCAGATACTAAATACTCACAGTTCTACAGCTGAAGGTGCCAAAGTCTTGCAGCTCTATAGAGTTCTGCAATGTTGGCCAGACGATGTACCAACAAATTACAATGATTTAGTCATTTCCTCATAGGAATTTAGCTTTCATTGAGCTATCTTTGGGTGTATCAACAAATTACAATAATTTAGCGGTTCTTGAATGCTTTCACTTATTAAACATAAATAATAAGCTTAGAAATTTTACATCGAAAAAGAGCAGAATGGCAGAATCTCATGTTTGAAACAAGCAGCAGAATTTCATCCTTTTATATCCCTCACATTATGTAGCATCATCTCCTCCTACCTCAAATACCATAGTAACCTAGTAAGCTCGCAAATTTCCCAAGTGCAGAACTTGCATAAATTTCTTCTGCCGAATAAAATTTCAGAAAAATTAGAAATTAACGTAATTCTTCTTATGGTGCTATAATATTTTGAACAATGGCTTCTTTATAGATTTATCGGTTGGAGGTTACTAGATCATTGTCTTGCATTCAAGCAAAGAATCATTGATGGAAGAGATAATTGAAGGAGTCAAGGAACGAAGAAGATCAAAGTGCTGCATCAATGGAAGGAGGTTCATGAAATTTCGGCAGCATATATAGGGAAATTTTGTTGCTCAAAACTCCCATGGGTTGCCAAAATCGTACAGAATACTCCATGGACGTGATGTAAAACTACCTGGATCGCAATCACCTTCAAATCGAAACCAAAATTTAAACTGAGGAAAAGATAAAAGTTGGGTTTCCACCCCTTGCACGGGCTTCTCACCCAAAACTCGAGAGCAAAAGAGACTCAAGAATTACTCAGATAATTTGTGGAAAATTTTAATCATTCAATAATCCATTCCAATAGTTTAAGGGGCCTTATATAGGCTTTACAAAAGAGGACTACTGGAAAATAACCGATGTGGTACTAAACGTCCACAAAAGAACAAAAATAAAAGGAAAACAAATAAAGGTAAAAACATCTGCTATCAATAAAGTCTGAAACAAGTCACATCTAAAGCCATAGAAGACCAGCGCGTCGCCTCCTGAAGTATACTCGATCGAACCTGCTCCTGGGCGGTGGCATGATGTCCTCATCAATTCCCCCGGGTGGAAAGAACTCGACCCTGTCGAGTGTGGGGGACAGAACTGCTGTCTGCTGTGATAGTGCTCCAGTCGATCAGGATCAAGATGCTGGAGGTCTTCCTCAGTAATCCAAGAATTTTTCGAATCAGGTTTTCCCGTCCACTTAATGAGATAGCGTCTCGTCCCTCCATCTCCAGTAGAGATAATCTGATCATCCAAGATAGAATCTATATGTTCTGTTACATAGGACATTTTAGGAGGAAGTGGAGGTAGTGGGGGGCTCTCAGAAAGAAGGTCTTGGCTTGGCTCATCCACAAATGGATCAGAAGGGGTATCAAAAGTACCTCGATATGGAACCAAATCCTCAACATTAAAGGTGCAACTAATGCCAAAGTCAAGTGGGAGATCCACCACATAAGCATTTGAATTGATTTTCTTGAGAATCTTGAATGGCCCTGCACTTCGCGCGTGTAATTTCTTCACAGTTCCTGGTGGAAACCGTTCGGGTCGCATGCGGACCATCACATAATCTCCGACATTAAAAGACCTTAATCGGCGATGTAGATCTGCAGAAGCTTTATAATCAGTATTATTTTTCATTATCTTGTCTCTGACTTCCTCATGTAATGCATGGATATGGGATGCAAATGCTGATGCGGAGTCTGATACCCTAGAATGATGATGAGCCATGGGAATTAAATCAATGGGTTGCCTGGGCTTAAAACCGTTTACTTTCAAAAGGACTGAGACCCGTAGTCCTATTAACAGATCCGTTATATGCAAATTCAGCCATGGGCAAAATGAGATCCCAAGTTTTTAAATTTTCTCTAACTAGACACCTGAGGAGATTTCCTAGCGATCTGTTTACCACCTCGGTTTGACCATCTGTCTGTGGGTGAAAGGCGGTTGAGAATTTCAGTTTGGTGCCCATCTTATGCTAAAGTGTTTTCCAGAAATAGCTAACAAACTTAACATCCCTATCAGACACCATGGTTTTAGGTATCCCGTGCAACTTTACGATATGATCAAAGAATAAGACAGCAACTCGAGACGCATATGAGGTCTTGGAACACGGGATGAAGTGAGTCATTTTAGAGAATCGGTCAACTACCACTAGGATAGAATCATGCTTTTTTTGAGTTTTAGGCAGTCCTAGTATGAAGTCTAGGCTCACGTCTTGCCAGGGGCAATTAGGTACAGGAAGAGGAGTGTAAGGTCCGGCAATCTGCTTTTTTTGCTTGGTCAATTGACACGTGCGACATTGGCTAACTACTTTAGAAACATCTCTTTTCAGACTCGGCCAGTAGAATCGGTGTTCAACGGCCTCAATTGTCTTGTTCTGACCGAAATGTCCCGCCAGACCTCCAGCATGTAGTTCCAAGAGAGAAAATCCCTGAGGGACGTACGGGGAATACACAACTTACGGAATCGGAAGAGATAACCGTCTTGAAGGAGAAAACCGTACATCTCACGAACAGGGCCGTCTCGTAACGTGACATAAATGTTCCCAAAATCAGGACATGATTCATACTCCTTTAATTTCTCAAATCCAACCACTTCTGTGCTCATTGCCACCAAGATTGTGACACGTCGACTCAGCGCATCAGCGACCTTATTCTCGATGCCTGCTTTATGTTTGAGAACAAAAGTGTAATCCTGCAAGAACTCCACCCATTTGCTATGCCTCGCGTTTAATCTCTTCTGGGAGTTGAGATACCTTAACGCTTCGTGATCTGAGTACAACACGAATTCCTGTGGCAACAGATAATATCTCCAGTAGCGCAACGCCTGTACAACCGCATAAAATTCTTTATCATAAGTGGAGTAGCGTTGACGGGCATCATTTAATTTTTCGCTGAAATAAGCAACCGGGTGGTTTTCCTGACTTAGTACACCACCTATTGCTAGTCCCGATGCGTCACAAGTTACTTCAAAAGCTTTTGAAAAATCAGGGAGACGCATTACAGGAGCTTCCGTCATCATCTTCTTTATTTCAGCGAAAGCTTTGGAGGCAGCAGGAGTCCACTGGAACACCTCACTCTTTAAACAGTCGGTGATAGGTGCCATGATAGCACTAAAATTCTTGATGAACCGACGGTAGAAAGTGGCTAACCCGTGAAAACTTCTGACTTCCCTGATCGTCCGGGGTTGTGCCCACTCGGTTATTGCCTTCACTTTCTCAGGGTCTGCGGAAACCCCCTCGGAGGAAACCACAAATCCTAGGAAGATAACCCTGTCTATACAAAAAGCACACTTTTTTGGATTTGCATAAAATTTCTCAGTATGGAGTGTGCAGAGGACTTGCCTCAGATGACCCACATGTTGCTCCTGGGTTTGGCTATAGATCAGTATGTCATCAAAATAGACCACCACGAACTTACCGATAAACGGTCGAAACAATTGGGTCATTACTCTCATGAAGGTGCTTGGAGCATTGGACAGTCCAAAGGGCATAACCAACCATTCATATAACCCGTCTTTAGTCTTAAATGCGGTTTTCCATTCATCCCGGGTCGGATCCTAATTTGATGGTACCCGCTCTTAAGATCAATTTTGGAAAAGATTGTGGCACCTGACATCAGATCCAGCATATCATCCAGACGGGGAATGGGGAAACGGTACTTGACGGTAATTTTATTGATTGCACGACTATCCACACACATACGCCATGTACCATCCTTCTTTGGCGCTAAAAGTGCGGGAACCGCACATGGGCTCAAGCTCTCTTTGATGAACCCCTTGTCAAGTAGCTTCTTCCACTTGCCGTTACAATTCCGCATGTTCAGTTGGGTTCATTCTATAGTGAGGCAAATTTGGTAAAGTTGCTCCTGGGACTAAGTCAATAGCATGTTGAATGTCTCGCATAGGGGGCAACTCACCTGGAAGATCTTTTGGGAGGGTTTCGGAAAACTCCTCCAGAATTGGTTTAATATGCTCGGGAATCTGCTCCTCGATATCCCGGCTAGCCTCTCGAGCCACGAGAGCATAACAAGTAGAGCCATCTTGCAAGCTCTTTTCAATTTGATCGTGGCTAATCAAGTTCATTTCCATCTTACCTTTGCCCTTATCAACCCTTTTTTTTGGATTTATAACGTCCACTTTATCTTTCCCTTTATCAGCTTCTTTCTCTCGGGTTGGCGGCTTCGGTTGATTTGGCATAATCTTCACCTTTTTCCTATTATGGACGAACGAACACTGATTGGTATGTCCATGTATGGTCACATCTAGGTCAAATAACCATGGTCGACCCAAATGATATGACCTACATTCATGGGTAGTATGTCACACCACACATTTTCTGTGTATGTGGCAAACTGGATGGGAATTTGACATCTCTCTTGAACATCGATAGATGTAGCATCGATCCATGTAACTTTGTAGGGTTTGGATGCTTCACCGGTGTCATCCCCAGGTGGTAATTAACTTTGATGCCACAGCGTTGATGCAGCTGCCACTATCCACTATTACCTTGCAGTTCTTATTGCCAATTTTTGTGCAAGTTTGGAATATGACAGTCCTTCTCCAGTCGTTGAGTGGTTCAGGCTGGGTTAAAGTACATCTAACCACTCCTAATTGGGTGCGAGCTACATTAGGAGGTAAGCTCGTCGTTTCCACAGTTCGGATGCACCCATTAAATTCATACTCTTCGACAGAGGCATCCGAGTCATCGTCTTGTTTGTGCACCACTTCTTCTCCATCATCCTCTCCTTCTATATCTTCAATGGGAACTTCGACAAAGAGGGTTTTGGTTTGACTCGGGCACTGGCTGGCAAGGTGACCATACCCTTGACACCTGTAGCATTGGGTTCTAGGGTTGACTTTTCCTGGTCACTTACCGTTCTCTTCTCGGATACAAAGGGCTTTGCACCAGAAGGACCTGCTGGTTTGACGCTAGAGGAACTGGAGGCAGGTTTACTTGGGGTAGGAAGTGTTCGGTTGAAGCTTGGCTGGCCAGTAGTGGTGGTTCTAGAGTTATCCTTAAAGTTACTTCGGTTAAAGTAGGATCCTCTAGACTCATCTAAGTTGGTGACTAGCTGATATGCCTGTTCTAGAGTCGTGATGCCTCAAGCAATGAGCTCTCGGCGATAATCATCCCTAAGACCGGACCTAAACCTAGATAGGGTCTGTTCGGGAGATTCTAACTCAATAGCTCCACACCGATTCAGATATTCATCAAACTTAGCAATGTAGTCAGCAGCTGATTTGTTTCCCTGGGTCCATCGATTCCATTTGTCCAACATTGTTGACTGAATGATGGTGGAACATACTTCATCATAAGCTTCTCTTTCATGCTTTCCCAAGTGTCCACGGGTAACGCTCCTGATATACTGGGCATCGGCATCAGTTGTCCGGTAAGGTGGGCCTCGCTCACGCCTAGGAGACCTACTGTCATGGCCTCGCTCACGCCTAGGAGACCTACTGTCATTTCGAGAACTCTCATCATCCCTGATTCTTCTCCTATTAGTTTCTAGCCTACCAATTCTGGTTGCTAGATCCCTACAGTTGACATCAACCTGATCCTTAACCTCTTGTAGTTGTCTGTCCATGCTCTCTATCTTTTGTAGGATTGTGTTAAGGGTATCATGAATGCTAGGGTCCATTGATGCTGAAGTTTCGCCTATAGAAAAAGTTCTACCACTTCTAGTAGGCATGCAAGATTTTCACTGATCCTAAATGCAAGCTGTCCTTAGGATATGTATGTTATGCAGGAGGAGTCAGAGATTAGAATGGTGAAAGATAATACCAATTTTAAGCTAATGAGACTAACACGTGATTAAGAAATTGTAATGTGGAGACAGTGATAAAACACGTGCTAATACAGTTAATTTTCAAGATTAATCAAGTAATCACAAATTCAAATTAATTTAGTTACACAATTAATATTAGGTCGGTTACCACTCAAGATCAGAATCACACAACTCACTTATTTAGTGGGCAACAGTCAATAAATTCTATCATGCGACAGATTGGAAAGACTAGCTATTTAAATTAAATGGCAGGAATTACTGACAGAATATTCAAAGTTACCTGAGAAGACGACCGTAACTCAAACCTGAATGAGACTGCTGTAAGGGCGTAGTACTGGTCGTCACAAATCTACTGCCTCCAAAACGGGTCAATTCGGACTTGAAACGAGCCCTGAACGACCTCTGGAAGATCTGGTCTGCCACTAAACTGAATTGGGTCTGAACTGTATTTGACCCAGACTTAATCTGAACCGGGTACGAGTCAACTCGGGTGTGATCTGGTCTGGATTCTAGTTGAACCAGACCCGGTCTGGTCTGTTCAACAGTACCCCGGGTCCGATTGGGTCGAGTGTGGTTTTAACCCAACTCGAGTCCGCTCTGAACCCGATTGCAGCGTGCCCAACCTCTTAGGATCTGACCCAAGCCCAAGGATTCAGGTTGGGTTTTAAAAGTGACCCAGCACCCTGTTCCCTTTCTCAATCGAATTCGGGCTAGGGCTCGGATGGGTCCTCAACTGCGGCGGCGCTGCGGCGAGACGAAGAGGGCGTCGACGAGTCCAAAGGGAAATCGACGACAGCAGTGAGGGCGCCTGGCGTTGGTGACGAGATCGGACGGAGGTGCCGGAGAAGAGAAGGCGTTGGCGCTGATGGAGAGCAGTGACAGCGGCAGCGCCGTCGTCTAGATCTGGGGTTTGCCTTGGCGAAACTTCAATGATGACAAGGTGGTGAGAGTGACACTCCGTTGGATCCAATCAGAGCTCGATCTGTGGGCTCGGGTGCTGAATCTTGAGCGGCGACGGAGCACGGTGAGGTTTGGAGACACGGTGGAGGCGCGGTGATGTTGGGGGAGGTCAGTGAGGTCGTTGTAGATGGATCTGTGTTGTGGCGAAGACCTGGATCAAGGAAGGCGACGACAACGTGAGTCGGGGAGCGCCGGCGATGAGATCTAGGGCGACTTGTTTTCGACTTGCAGAGATCGGCGGCGGAGACTCAGATGACCTCGATTAAGGGCCTTGGCCGTCGATTGGATGCAGGGAGAAGAGTTGTAGAGGACGAGGTTGGTTGTGAAGACGACGGTGTTGATGATGGAGGTCGCCGACGGTTGAAGGTGGCGATGAGGGGAGAGCGTGGCTGTCGGCAGGGACTTCGATGATTTTGTGGAAGGGGACGGCGACGCTCTGATTGTGGTGTTGATGACGGCTTCCTGGCGATGATGGCGGCGGTGGCTGTCGACGATGAGGCTGCAGCGAGAGAGGAGTAGACGGCGGAGGCCGTGGCTGTTGGCGGCGGCGGAGGGCGTGGTTGGTGATGTTGATGGTATCTGGTCGTCGGAGTCGCCTTCACTGGTGTCGGCGGCGACGAAGGGGCGGTGAAGTCGCAGACAGAGGAAGAAGAGGGGGGCACGGTGTTGGAGGGGGTGATGAACAGTGAGGGATTGTGAATTTTAGGGATTTTCGACGAGATTTTTCCTTTTTTTTTCACTGTATATATATTATATATATATATATATATATATATATATATATATATTTTGAAACAGTGTATTTTTTTTTTGAGTGGATCTAAATCTGGAGTTGAGATAGATCTAGGGTTTGGGAGATTGAAAATTTTTTGAAAAAAGACAAGTTTTGAAGGGGATTGAAGACCGGTGCTCTGATACCAAAATGATGTAAAACCACCTGGATCGCAATCACCTTCAAATCGAAACCAAAATTTAAACTGAGGAAAAGATAAAAGTTGGGTTTCCACCCCTTGCACGGGCTTCTCACCCAAAACTCGAGAGTAAAAGAGACTCAAGAATTACTCAGATAATTTGTGGAAAATTTTAATCATTCAATAATCCATTCCAATAGTTTAAGGGGCCTTATATAGGCTTTACAAAAGAGGAATACTGGAAAATAACCGATGTGGTACTAAACGTCCACAAAAGAACAAAAATAAAAGGAAAACAAATAAAGGTAAAAACATCTGCTATCAATAAAGTCTGAAACAAGTCACATCTAAAGCCATAGAAGACCAGCGCGTCGCCTCCTGAAGTATACTCGATCGAACCTGCTCCTGGGCGGTGGCATGATGTCCTCATCAGGACGTTTTCAGTCAGCAGGGAAATTCAATTGACTGAAATTCCCCTGTTTGCAGCTGAATTTGACGAAAAAGCCCAAGCTTGGGCACGGACTGATGCAAACTTGTGGCTTCTTTGATTGGGAAAAGGAAAAGCCTATGATTCAATGATGCCTTTATGACTAATTGACTATCTAAGGTTACGACGGGAGCATAAGACTAGAAACGAGGTATTCCTTGAAGGTTTGAGAAGAAAACTCCCATATACTATGGAGGGGAAAGTGAGATAGAAGGAAAGAATTAAAAAAAGCAATGGCTGATGCCCTCTATGCACACTAAGGGAGGGTGCCATTCAACTATGGCGTTGGTATCACTAAAGGATCGGTTTGATCAATGGGTGACTTCTCAATGTATTACATTATATTGAGGTATAGGAAGGCATCACTCTTGAGATTTCGTATTGGAAGTCGTTGGTTGGTTTGTGTGCTCTCATGTACTTCATACTCAAAATGAGTACCCAACCAGCCGAGAATTGAAGGTTCTGAATTTTCCTTAAAAGGCATATTTTGCACAAATGACCTACAACAAAGGTTGTATGCCAAATCTTTTAAGCCAACTCCATGAATCCTCCCTCTCCATTTAGTTAAAGAACTAAAGTAGCAACTATCTCAACTTTTTTCAACCACCCCAATCCATATTCGTCCCTCATTCAAGCCACTCATTTAACCACAAATTCTATCCTTCTAACTCTCAAACACAAGTCTCTACCCTCTATTACGCATGCCCAAACCATCTATGTGATTTTCCCTCATCCTCATTTAAGCTACCTTTAGCAGCTTAGCTTCTTAGGAATACTCTCATCTCTTATTCCATCTTTTAACATATTGCCAAAATCATCCACTTCACCATTCTATTTCACCTATACTCATTTCATGGACATACTTCTTAGCTGCAAACACATGGTTGATTATATGCCTTATTAAATCCTGGCTGGTATTCTTCTTAACCTGCTCAACAACAGATTGTTTCTTAATGAGATAACATGCCAGGGCTTTGGCAACATGATTCCAAAACAATCTTGTATATATTCCCCTCCTTTGGACTAATCAGTCATGGGCTTTAGCATCCATAATGAAGGCAGTTGCCTACATCAAGCTACTTCCTCTCTCTCCACGAATTTTATCAATATATTAATCAGCCATGCCAAAAAGGGATTGTAAATGCAGCAAAGAACTTAATATGTTGATCTTTTTTGAGATATTAGACATATAGAAGCGCACATTGTAAACAGAATGAACAAAGGAATTCCCACAGATGAAGACACATTAAGATTGAGTTACAAAGTTTTGAAATACAAGTTGCACAACAGCCAAATTATGTAGTGTACAAGTACTATAAGTTAGAGTTATAGGCTCCAAGTCATTAAATGGCTGTTACAAGAATCCAAAAATAATTCCAACCACATATTCATCACCTACTTACAATCGCACAAAACAAAATGTTGAATTATAATAAGAAAATAGTAAACAATATCAATTATTTCCTAGCTATGATAGATTGGGAAATTACCTGTCTCATCCAACACAGGCTTCGATTATAATTTTCTTCAAGCATGTCGTCAATATAATGCACTAGTAGCAAATGAGACCGAACAGTAGGCCTATTCTAGCAGATTATGCTTTGGAAACATCTGTAGAGCAACAGTGCATTAAAAATTCATTTACTATTGCAGAATATATATGGGGAAAATTCCGGTAATGGTCTACATGTGGTGATGAACCAAAATCATGGGCACGAACAGTTCTTCCCGAAGCCTTCTGCTCCTGAATGTAACGTTCTATTACACTGGCTGGAATTACCTTATCTCCTGAGCTGTAAAGATAGAGCTGTGGGCAGGGTGGTTGTTCCTTTAGAGTAGAGATGATGCTGTTCAGCCTCCTGTTAAACAAGACTAGAATGTTTATCATTATCGCACCAAAAGTTGCAGTACTTTCCTCAGATGCACAAAGACAACCATCTACACAATCCGATAGTGTATTGGCAGAATCACTTGAATCCTCATTAAATGAATTTCTGACAAATGGTCTCACATTAAATAATATGGAGTATAGTGACATACCGTGTTGCATATGGGAGCATAAGAATTATAGAGAAGAATACTTCTAAAACTTTCAAGAAGATTATTTCAATCAATGCTGGTATTATGTCTTGTGCACTCAATCGATTGCTTCTCCCATCTAGCTTGCGACCATCGACAGGTTCAACCAAAGAAGGGCTGCGCTTCTTCAACAAAGCAGCACAATAACCAGCAGCCCACACCTGCAAATTAAGGTGTTAGACAGCGCGCATAACTCTGCTACATATTGAGTACTAGAGACTTCCGTTGTAGAATTATTATAGATAAATATAGGCATTTCAAGAAAGCTTTAACCACATAAGTTGAATTAGGAAGAAGAAAGAAAAGGGAACTGGCAAGACCAAGCATGCACTAAAATTCTGCATTCTGAATCTGAAAACTTCGACATCCAAATATATATAAATAGTGAATGACCCATATTACACTCAGTTTCTGTGTGATAATCCAGAAATCATTCATGCCAGGAACAAATAATAAGTTAATAACACAAACCTGAGGGCTTATCTCTGCAGAAGGTGCAGAGTCAACAATGCATCCTTTGATCTTCTTGATAATACCATTCCTTGATTGAAAGTTTTGAAGTAGGATTCCATAACTGCAAACACAGAAGAAGTAGCTCTTTTCATACTAAACATTATTATGAAATTTAAAAAGTAAGATATAACACGTAGCAGTAGAAATTCACATTAAATTTCAAAGTAACATCTTCTGAGCATGTTTCTTTCAGAACGAGGATATTGCACCGATTTGCTCCCAGTAGAGTTTAGAAAATATTATGCAAAGATTGGAAGACAAACCAATTTTAAAACAAAGATGGGAAGATTCTAAGAACATCAAGGTATGAACTTGTTCTGATTCTTGTACAAAATAATGAGACTGAAAAGTGCAAATAACAATCCTTTCGCTTCTATCACTCTCAAAATATTTTCTGTGGTAGCAGCTACAGGATTAACATTCCCTAACAAAACAATCCCAAAGTGTTTTTTCTCATGTAATCGCATGTTAAAGATGCTTTCTCATTGACTAATCAGAAGTAAACCCATGAAATGGGCTTTTAGGCTTTATGGAGAGCAACTCTCCTTGTCCATAGTTGCCCTAAGAAGGAACTTGGTGAATCACAGATGATTGGAGTTCAGTTTATGACTGTTAAGACTTCAGAGAAATCATTCATCAGAACTCCTGCAGTCAAACTTTGCTCCATAGCCAATGCCAATTTGATGCCTAAATTTGGTTTGGATTATGCAAAGCTACAAATACAATATCGGTTATCAGTTTCATAACTAATAAATGACCACTTTAACAAGCTAACACATTTAGATTGGCATTCATGAAATTTCATTTATTTTCCCCTTTAACAAATTCATTGTTCAAGATACCACCAAAACATTCTAGACATCATAAATCAAAATTAACAGTTCAAAATACCAATTTGAAATGGTCAAATATTTCACGTACATAGTCCAATGACCACTTTACTTCGAGTTTAGCTCATTCATATCTAAATTCCCAACTCAGATGTCGCCAAACCCCAAGCTTTTGTCCAACACCCAGATTGTCATTCACAGAACCAAAACCAACAGTCCAAAATTCCAATTTTTGATGCGTAATCAATCAAAAAAAGTAAAATCTTCAGGAATCGATCACTTACGTCAGCCACCCAGTATTACTGAACGTGTGAAAGATCAAATGCCGCTCCTTTCCATCCCTCTCGCTCTCCTCGCACCATCTCACCAGCTCCGTCGCCAGCGAATAGATCCTCTCCTCCACGCTCTTGCACAAATCAAACCCCACGGTCTCCCTCACCGGCACCACAAACCTCACCGGCCGGAACCCCCACGCGCTGTACATCTCCGCGTACCTCTTCAGGTGCTTCTCCTCGGCCCCCAGCCACCCAAGCAGCACCACCGTCCAAGACCCCG
Source organism: Agave tequilana (assembly GCA_038442645.1). Taxonomy (NCBI): domain Eukaryota; kingdom Viridiplantae; phylum Streptophyta; class Magnoliopsida; order Asparagales; family Asparagaceae; genus Agave; species Agave tequilana. The sequence goes on along the minus strand of JAVJIF010019608.1, from coordinate 50,906 downwards.
CCTTCTCCACACAGAACCCTAGATTCTCCCGGCCGGCGACGTCCGCGGCCCGATCGAAGGGCGAGGAGCTGCCGTTGCTCGCTTCGAGATCGGCCCGATCTCGGTGGAGGGTGGAGGAGAGGAGGGAGGGAGGGGGGGAGGGGAGGAGAGGGAGAGGAAGGGCTTGGTGGGGTTGCGGGGAGAGGAGAAGAGGAGGGCGGCGGGACGGCGGCTGGGTCGTGATTTCGGGGAGAAGAGCGGAGGCAGGATCGTAATTTTTGGGTTTGCGGGGAGGCGGAGGCGGAGGCGGCGGGCGAGGGAGGGGAGCAGGAACCGAGGAGGAGGCGGGTGGAAGCTTCCATTGCAAGATTTCACGACAGGAGAGAGAAACGGCGTGTTAAAGATTTGAACCGTTGGGACTAACGGGCTCGGAGGGCCTTAACAAACAATCAAAACCGAGCAAAATTCCTCCGTAATTCATTAAGAAATTGTATCCTTTTGTCCCTTTTTTTTACACGCGAGAGAGAAAACAGCAGTGAAATAGCAGAACAGGCTTCTTCTCCTCCCCCTACTCCTCCTCTCTGCCCTCTAAACTCTTCTTCTTGCCCCCCTCCTCTTTCTTTTTCTTATTCTTTGTTCTTCCTCCTCTCCTCTTCTTCTGCTTCTTCTTCCTTCTTTGTCGCTCGATGGTTACACTCACTCGATTTTTACCGTGATAGATATGCTAGTTATATTTTATAGGGTTGTTTGTTTTATCGTAAAAGGTGATAAGTCGCAAGTGTCATATAATGTCTGTTTCACTGTCTAAGCATAAGTTGCATTTACATCTCAATTACGATCTACTTGCAATATAAATAGTTAATTTGTCGTCATGTAAATGTCACTTACAGCCCACTTACAGTACAAACAGTTAATTTTGTGGTCATGTAAATTTGTATTGCTGACAATTAATTATAATTAGATTAATATTTTTTATTATTAAATTAATCTTTTTATATTAGAATTTTTTAATTATTAGATTACATAAAATTAAAGTTTTTATTAATAATTCAATAATTTTTAATTAGATTCTTTTTTATTACTAGTACTAAATTAATGTAATATATTCCACTTAATTTTAATTCTTACTTTATTTATAAATTAGTAATATATAATATAAATTTAATAAGTTTTGACTATTAGATATTTTTTATTTTTTTAATATTTAATATATTTAATTTTTAGTATTTTCTAAGTTTTAATTTTTGTTTTTTAATTATATATTATTTTTTTAATTATTTTATTTTTATTTTAATTATTTAATAAATTTTTATTTAATATTTAATATTTACTTTTAGTTATTTAATATATTTTTAATTTTTTTTTAATTATATTATTATTCTTATTAAAGTTAACTTTAATTATTTAATTTTAATTTAATTTTAATTATTTTATTTTTTTAATCAACACGTCAATTTTGTGGCCAATTTTGTCACTTGTGACTTACACATTACGATAACCAAACACCATAAAATACGGTACACTTTTCACTTATAACTTTACATTACCAACAAATTTTATAAAACTTACTTTCATGTAACTCACTTGCAACTGTAAAAAATCTTATGACTTACGACTTTAAAACAGTGAAGAGTTATCTTTTAATATCGATCATTCATGTGACAATGATTAGAATCTGTGTCTGCAAACATGATAGGACACGAGTTTTTAATTTTGAAGGCAATTTCTATTATAGCATTATAGCTAGACAGAATCGAGAATGAGAGACATTGTCTACTATTTTGAGCAAAAATCAGAGAATCCAAATTTATGTTGAGTTTAGATAACTACCACATTTTAATTTTTCTTGTGCAAATGATTATTAATGATTGTTAGAGGTGAGAATGATATGGAGAACAATTAACTCAAAGGTTTGGCTATCTACACACAGAAATCGATATATACTGAGCACATAGAATCACAATGATTTAATTTGTCTGAGCGCCACAAACTATCAGTAGTGAGAGATTCTCTGCTTTACATAAAGAACCCTGGTTTTTTGTCAAAGAGCAAAAAAAGAAAAGTCTATCCTTTACCGGGAAATATTGTTTTCCATTAGGACCAGAAACAATCTGAAATTTGCACTCCTCACTTTTCCCCTCAAATGGCTTAAAATAATCCACACAACTTCAAACTGCCAGTAGCCACACAGAGCACAGAGCCTCTCCCTCTCCCTCTCACTCTCCCTCTCCTCTCTCATGAAATCTGATTTAGGGGTTGGGTTTCCTTTCTCCTCCCAAAAATTTCCTTCAATGTCTTGTTCCTTTGCTTCTTCTCTGCCTTCAATTAAAGCCAACCTCTTCGATTCCAACCGCAGGCGCCTCTTCACCAAGAGGATCTCTTCTCCATGGTTAGCTCTGGAACTTGGCCATTTTCATTGGTTTTGTTTATAGTCAAATTTTTGTTTAAAAGTGTCATTTTTTGTTTAAAAATGACATTTCTTTTGTTGGAAGGAGGTAAAGGTGGGATTTTGAGATGGAGTTTGGTGTCCAAGGGATTGCTTTCTCGGTTTTCTGTTCTTTGGTGCGTGCCAATCCAGTTTGAGGTTCGTCGTCTCCTCTTTTAAATTATTTGGATATCTGATTTATATTGGTGGAATGATATTTAAGTTTCTGCCATTTATGTGAAATTTGAACAAAGTTCTTGTTTGATGTCTTTTAGGTGTAAGTTAGGCTGGAGAAAATATGTGTTAAACAACTATATCTTCCATAATGTTCAGAAATAGGGTGTGTAATTAAGTAATTCTCATTACTTTAGTAGACAAAAGAGCTTGCAATTTGTGTAGCTCTTCGGACTTGGGTATTGAATTGTCTTGGCTAAGTGGTGAGCATGACTGAAGTCAGAAAAAGAATGTGATATACTTCACTCTCCCTCTTTTTTTTTTTTTTTCTTTTAATGAAAGATGTAACAGTTGGAACTTATGATATATGGACACAACACGCTGATATGGGCACGACACAACACAACTCACAAACACACAATACATTCTAAAAAATACATAAAAGGTAGAAGTAGTGTGTTGACAATGTTTTAAATATAGGATATCAGCGATATATCGTACAACAAAATTATATACCGGACACCGACTGATATATTACGATTTGATACTAAATACCGGACGTCATATCAGACGTCATACTAGATAAGGAAAATACATGTAATTACCTACATAAATCATAGGAAACTACTCAAAGCAAGTTTAGTGTCATAAATTCATAGGGGATGCTTGTCTTTTATAGAAGTTATTCAAATGCATTTGTAGAAGCTCCTCAAATGCGCCACATGGCGATATATCAGATATTTTCATTTCGAATTTCGGTCACGTGGCGATATATTATCCTATATTGGTTCAAAACGATATCCCATAAAATTTTGCACCTATCGTATCGTTTTGGATAAAATATCAGTATATCAGCCAAGTTTTAAAACAGTGTTGTTGATACACGTGTCTGATGTGTGTGTTCGACATGGCACGGCTTCACATTTGAAGTGTCCGTGCTGGAACAACTTAGCTCCCAAATCACTCACCTCTTGCTTGATCTCTTACATTGCAACCTCAATATACTAATAACAACAATTTTGGACGATACCATCGTAAACCATTAGCATATTATCCTATGCTATCTTCATCTGATATAACTGTGTTGCATCATATAAAAAAGGTATGGTCACCTGCTAGCTTCAGCATGCATTATCAATTATCTTTACAGCGAATACATGCTGCTTTTAACATGGATGTATAAGTGCTTAGACTAGGTGTAAGGATCCACTTTGCAACCACGAAGGAAAATTTCAATAGAGACATGCATAATTTAAAAGATGAGAGGTGATGGATCTATTGTTGAGATCCATGTTTGGCATACAATGCAACGCTGGAAAGTAGCCAGGTTTGGGTAAATCGACAAGTTTGGTTAAAAAGGAAAATTGTGTGGGTTAGTCATACATTGACTAGGAGATGATTGCATATACAGTTCCATAAGTTTGGATATGAGACTCCATTAGGGAGGCTTTCCTTTGGGTCAAAATCGGTTCCAATCCTATAAACCAATTTATCTTGGTGCACATCGGGCGATTTGGCCTTAGCCTGATTCCTATAATCTTATTACCTATTAATATACAAATGGTTTTTGCGAAGAGATATTAGGGGATGATTGTTTGTAAAGAAATGTAAGGGGTGCTAGATTGACTGATCACTAAAGGGTATCCTCCAAAGAGTGGGCATGTTGACATACGCGAAAGTAAATGTCAGGAAAATAGCAACGACAATGCTTTTAATCGAAGTTATTATTTGATGAAGTTCATTTCATGGATCAATAAGATCTCTGTCAACCTTCTGGATATTGGAACTTGGAAGGGTTCTAATAATAAATCACCCTTGTTCAACGGAACAAACTATGCATATTGGAAGGTTTGTATGAAGATCCATATTCAATCTGTAGATTGAAAATATGGGGTATGATTGAAGAAGAGCATGAGGCGCCAACCAAAGTAGCGGAAGGCATCAAGAAAGCCAAACCAATATCCGAATGGATGATAAGGAATTAGAGTTAGCCAGTCTAAACTCTAGAACTCTTGGCACTCTAATAAATGGTTTGACCCAAAATGAATTCTATAAGCTTATGAATCTAACATGTGCTAAAGAATTATGGGACTATCTTGAAATTACCCATGAGGGTACTAGTCAAGTGAAGCAAAGCAAAATTAATATGTTAGTTAAAGTGATGTAATACCAACCTGGATCGCAATCACCTTCAAATCGTAACCAAAATTTGAAATTGAGATAAGATAAAATTTTGGGTTTTCACCACTTACACGGGCTTCTCACCCCAAAACTCGAGAGCAAAAGACTCAAGAATTAAGCCAAATAATTTGTGGAAATTTTAATCATTCAATAATTCATTCCAATAGTTTAAGGGGCCTTATATAGGCTTTACAAAAGAGGACTACTGGAAAATAACCGATGTGGTACTAAACGTCCACAAATGATAAAAATAAAAGGAAAACAAATAAAAGTAAAACATCTGCTATCAATAAAGTCTGAAACAAGTCCCATCTAAAGCCATAGAAGACCAGCGCGTCGCCTCCTGAAGTATACTCGATCGAACCTGCTCCTGGGCGGTGGCATGATGTCCTCATCAATTCCCCCCGGGTGGAAGGAACTCGACCCTGTCGAGTGTGGGGGACAGAACTGCTGTCTGCTGTGATAGTGCTCCAGTCGATCAGGATCAAGACGCTGGAGGTCTTCCTCAGTAATCCAAGAATTTTCTGAATCAGGTTTTCCCGTCCACTTAATGAGATAGCGTCTCGTCCCTCCATCTCCAGTAGAGATAATCTGATCATCCAAGATAGAATCTATATGTTCTGTTGCATAGGACATTTTAGGGGGAAGTGGAGGTAGTGGGGGGCTCTCAGAAAGAAAGTCTCGGCTTGGCTCATCCACAAATGGATCAGAAGGGGTATCAAAAGTACCTCGATATGGAACCAAATCCTCAACATTAAAGGTGCAACTAATGCCAAAGTCAGGTGGGAGATCCACCACATAAGCATTTGAATTGATTTTCTTAATAATCTTGAATGGCCCTGCACTTCGCGCGTGTAATTTCTTCACGGTTCCTGGTGGAAACCGTTCGGTCGCATGCGGACCATCACATAATCTCCGACATTAAAAGACCTTAATCGGCGATGTAGATCTGCAGAAGCTTTATAATCAGTATTATTTTTCATTATCTTGTCTCTGACTTCCTCATGTAATGCATGGATATGGGATGCAAATGCTGATGCGGAGTCTGATACCCTAGAATGATGATGAGCCATGGGAATTAAATCAATGGGTTGCCTGGGCTTAAAACCGTTTACTATTTCAAAAGGACTGAGACCCGTAGTCCTATTGACAGATCCGTTATATGCAAATTCAGCCATAGGCAAAATGAGATCCCAAGTTTTTAAATTTTCTCCAACTAGACACCTGAGGAGATTTCCTAGCGATCTGTTTACCACCTCGGTTTGACCATCTGTCTGTGGGTGAAAGGCGGTTGAGAATTTCAGTTTGGTGCTCATCTTATGCCAAAGTGTTTTCCAGAAATAGCTAACAAACTTAACATCCCTATCAGACACCATGGTTTTAGGTATCCCGTGCAACTTTACGATATGATCAAAGAATAAGACAGCAACTCGAGATGCATCTGAGGTCTTGGAACACGGGATGAAGTGAGCCATTTTAGAGAATCGGTCAACTACCACTAGGATAGAATCATGCTTTTTTTGAGTTTTAGGCAGTCCTAGTATGAAGTCTAGGCTCACGTCTTGCCAGGGGCAATTAGGTACAGGAAGAGGAGTGTAAGGTCCGGCAATCTGCTTTTGTTGCTTGGCCAATTGACACGTGCGACATTGGCTAACTACTTTAGAAACATCTCTTTTCAGACTCGGCCAGTAGAATCGGTGTTCAACGGCCTCAATTGTCTTGTTCTGACCGAAATGTCCCGCCAGACCTCCAGCATGTAGTTCCCAAGAGAGAAAATCCCTGAGGGACGTACGGGGAATACACAACTTACGGAATCGGAAGAGATAACCGTCTTGAAGGAGAAAACCGTACATCTCACGAACAGGGCCGTCTCGTAACGTGACATAAATGTTCCCAAAATCAGGACATGATTCATACTCCTCTTTTAATTTCTCAAATCCAACCACTTCTGTGCTCATTGCCACCAAGATCGTGACACGTCGACTCAGCGCATCAGCGACCTTATTCTCGATGCCTGCTTTATGTTTGAGAACAAAAGTGTAATCTTGCAAGAACTCCACCCATTTGCTATGCCTCGCGTTTAATCTCTTCTGGGAGTTGAGATACCTTAACGCTTCGTGATCTGAGTACAACACGAATTCCTGTGGCAGCAGATAATGTCTCCAGTAGCGCAACGCCTGTACAACCGCATAAAATTCTTTATCATAAGTGGAGTAGCGTTGACGGGCATCATTTAATTTTTCGCTGAAATAAGCAACCGGGTGGTTTTCCTGACTCAGTACACCACCTATTGCTAGTCCCGATGCGTCACAAGTTACTTCAAAAGCTTTTGAAAAATCAGGGAAACGCATTACAGGAGCTTCCGTCATCATCTTCTTTATTTCAGCGAAAGCTTTGGAGGCAGCAGGTGTCCACTGGAACACCTCACTCTTTAAACAGTCGGTGATCGGTGCCATGATAGCACTAAAATTCTTAATGAACCGACGGTAGAAAGTGGCTAACCCGTGAAAGCTTCTGACTTCCCTAATCGTCCGGGGTTGTGGCCACTCGGTTATTGCCTTCACTTTCTCAGGGTCTGCGGAAACTCCCTCGGAGGAAACCACAAATCCTAGGAAGATAACCCTGTCTATACAAAAAGCACACTTTTTGGATTTGCATAAAATTTCTCAGCATGGAGTGTGCAGAGGACTTGCCTCAGATGACCCACATGTTGCTCCGGGGTTTGGCTATAGATCAGTATGTCATCAAATAGACCACCACGAACTTACCGATAAACGGTCGAAACAATTGGGTCATTACTCTCATGAAGGTGCTTGGAGCATTGGACAGTCCAAATGGCATAACCAGCCATTCATATAACCCATCCTTAGTCTTAAATGCGGTTTTCCATTCATCCCCGGGTCGGATTCTAATTTGATGGTACCCGCTCTTAAGATCAATCTTGGAGAAGATTGTGGCACCTGACATCAGATCCAGCATATCATCAAGACGGGAATAGGGAAACGGTACTTGACGGTAATTTTATTGATTGCACGACTATCCACACACATACGCCATGTACCATCCTTCTTTGGCGCCAAAAGTGCGGGAACCGCACATGGGCTCAAGCTCTCTCTGATGAACCCCTTGTCAAGTAGCTCTTCTACTTGCGTTGCAATTCCGCATGTTCAGTTGGGTTCATTCTATAGTGGGGCAAATTTGGTAAAGTTGCTCCTGGGACTAAGTCAATAGCATGTTGAATGTCTCGCATAGGGGGCAACTCACCTGGAAGATCTTGTGGGAGGGTTTCGGAAAACTCCTCCAGAATTGGCTTGATGTGCTCAGGAATCTGCTCCTCGATATCCCGGCTAGCCTCTCGAGCCACGAGAGCATAACAAGTAGAACCATCCTGCAAGCTCTTTTCAAGTTGATCGTGGCTAATTAAATTCATTTCCATCTTACCTTTGCCCTTATCAACCCTTTTTTTGGATTTATAACGTCCACTTTATCTTTCCCTTTATCAGCTTCTTTCTCTCGGGTTGGCGGCTTCGGTTGATTTGGCATAATCTTCACCCTTTTCCCATTATGGACGAACGAACACTGATTGGTACGTCCATGTATGGTCACATCTAGGTCAAATAACCATGGTCGACCCAAAATGACACACCACACATTTTCTGTGTATGTGACAAACTGGATGGGAATTTGACATCTCTCTTGAACATCGATAGATGTAGCATCGATCCATGTAACTTTGTAGGGGTTTGGATGCTTCACCGGTGTCATCCCCAAGGTGGTAATTAACTTTGATGCCACAGCGTTGATGCAGCTGCCACTATCCACTATTACCTTGTAGTTCTTATTGCCAATTTTTGTGCAAGTTTGGAATATGGCAGTCCTTCTCCAGTCGTTGAGTGGTTCAGGCTGGGTTAAAGTACATCTAACCACTCCTAATTGGGTGCGAGCTACACTAGGAGGTAAGCTCGTCATTTCCACAGTTCGGATGCACCCATTAAATTCATACTCTTCGACAGAGGCATCCGAGTCATTGTCTTGTTGGTGCACCACTTCTTCTCCATCATCCTCTCCTTCTATATCTTCAATGGGAACTTTGACGAAAAGGGTTTTGGTCTGACTCGGGCACTGGCTGGCGAGGTGACCATACCCTTGACACCTGTAGCATTGGGTTCTAGGGTTGACTTTTCCTGGTTCACTTACCGTTCTCTTCTCGGATGCAAAGGGCTTTGCACCAGAAGGACCTGCTGGTTTGACGCTAGAGGAGCTGGAGGCAGGTTTACTTGGGGTAGGAAGTGTTCGGTTGAAGCTTGGCTGACCAGTAGTGGTGGTTCTAGAGTTATCCTTAAAGTTACTTCGGTTAAAATAGGATCCTCTAGACTCATCTAAGTCGGTGACTAGCTGATACGCCTGCTCTAGAGTCGTGATGCCTCGAGCAATGAGCTCTCGGCGATAGTCATCCCTAAGACCGGACCTAAACCTAGATAGGGTCTGTTCGGGAGATTCTAACTCAATAGCTCCACACCGATTCAGATATTCATCAAACTTAGCAATGTAATCAGCGGCTGACTTGTTTCCCTGGGTCCATCGATTCCATTTGTCCAACAATTGTTGACTGAATGATGGTGGAACATACTTCATCATAAGCTTCTCTTTCATGCTTTCCCAAGTGTCCACGGGGTCTTCCCTTCTGTACCTCATCATCCTCTCTAAATTTTCCCAGTATTGCCCAGCTTGTCCCGTTAATTTCATAACGGCCAATCGAACCTTTCTTGATTCAGACATGTCATGCCAACGAAAATATCGGTCCATGGCCAACTGCCAATTGATATAGACCTGAGGGTCTAAACGCCCGTCAAAAGAAGGAGCATCAACTTTAACGCTCCTGATATACTGGGCATCGACATCAGTTGTTCGGTAAGGTGGGCCTCGCTCACGCCTAGGAGACCTACTGTCATAGCCTCGCTCACGCCTAGGAGACCTACTGTCATTTCGAGAACTCTCATCATCCCTGATTCTTCTCCTATTGGTTTCTAGCCTACCAATTCTGGTTGCTAGATCCCTACAGTTGACATCAACCTGATCCTTAACTTCTTGTAGTTGTCTGTCCATGCTCTCTATCTTTTGTAGGATTGTGTTAAGGGTATCATGAATGCTAGGGTCCATTGGTGCTGAAGTTTCGCCTATAGAAAAAGTTCTACCACTTCTAGTAGGCATGCAAGATTTTCACTGACCCTAAATGCAAGCTGTCCTTAGGATATGTATGTTATGTAGGAGGAGTCAGAGATTAGAATGGTGAAAGATAATACCAATTTTAAGCTAATGAGACTAACACGTGATTAAGAAATTGTAATGTGGAGACAGTGATAAACACGTGCTGATACAGTTAATTTTCAAGATTAATCAAGTAACCACAAATTCAAATTAATTTAGTTGCACAATTAATATTAGGGCGGTTACCACTCAAGATCAGAATCACACAACTCGCTTATATAGTGGGCAACAGTCAATAAATTCTATCATGCGACAGATTAGAAGGACCAGCTATTTAATTTAAATGGCAGGAATAACTGACAGAATATTCAAAGTTGCCTGGGAAGACGACCGTAACTCAACCTGAACGATTCTGCTGTAGGCGTGTAGTACTGGGCGTCACGAATTTACTGCCTCGAAAACGGGTCAATTCGGACTTGAAACGAGTCCTGAATGACCTCCGGAAGGTCTGGTCTGTATCTGAACTGAACTGAACCGAACCAGACTTGAATCAGACCCGGTTCAGGGCTTGGTCTGCTCAACTTGGACCGGGCTTGGGTCGGGTTTGACCCAACTCAAAATGGGCTGAGTCCCTTCAAAGACACCAGGGTCTGCTTCTTCGAGCTCAGATCTAGGGCGGAGCTCAGATCTAGGGCTGGCGGCGGATTCGGTCGGCGATAGGAGCCCGCGACGTCGCGGTGGAATCAACGATGGAGACAGCGACAACTTGATGGAGCAAAGGGCGACGACGGCGAACCCAATACCGGCTTCTTTTCGCGCTCGATCTCAGGCCAGGGCGTGGAAAAGGAAACCAACAGCGGCGTCGGCGGTGATGGAGATCTTTGTCGATGAAGACGACGCTGCAGATGAACGAAGATGACGGAGATCGGAGGAGAGAGGGGTGTGGATCTTTGATCCGACCTCTCAGGCGGGGGGAACGGGCGTGGTGACGACGTCGGAGTTGTGGACGACAATGGGAACACGACGAGGTCGCGGTGGAAGCGACGGCGGCACGAGATCCCGATCGGCTCTTTTATTCTCTTTGCTGTCGGTTAGGGCGAGGGGAAACAGCGACGGCGGCGGCGGCTTAGTGAGGTCGCAGCGGCGAGGGAGATCTGACGAAGGCGGTGGTGATGTTGCTGTTGGCGGTGGAAGGTGGTGCTGCGGCGGTGAAGGAGCTGGATCGTTGAAGGCAGCGGCGATGACGATGAACAGTGCGAGTTGGGATTTTTCGAAGGATTTTTTTTTTTTTTTGAATTTCACTGTAATTTTCTTTCTTTTTTTTATGAACAGTGTATTTTTTTTAATGGATCTAAATCTGGAGTTGAGATAGATCTAGGGTTTTGGGAACTGGGAGAAAATTTGGAAAAGAAAAATTTGAAGGGGATTGAAAACCGGTGCTCTGATACCAAAATGATGTAATACCAACCTGGATCGCAATCACCTTCAAATCGTAACCAAAATTTGAAATTGAGATAAGATAAAATTTTGGGTTTCCACCCCTTACACGGGCTTCTCACCCCAAAACTCGAGAGCAAAAGACTCAAGAATTAAGCCAAATAATTTGTGGAAATTTTAATCATTCAATAATTCATTCCAATAGTTTAAGGGGCCTTATATAAGCTTTACAAAAGAGGACTACTGGAAAATAACCGATGTGGTACTAAACGTCCACAAAAGATAAAAATAAAAGGAAAACAAATAAAGTAAAAACATCTGCTATCAATAAAGTCTGAAACAAGTCCCATCTAAAGCCATAGAAGACCAGCGCGTCGCCTCCTGAAGTATACTCGATCGAACCTGCTCCTGGGCGGTGGCATGATGTCCTCATCATAAAGATTTTGAAATATTTTCTATGAAGATTAATGAAGCTATAGATGTGTTTTTCAATAGATTTGAAGAGTCACCAACCCTCTCAACTCGAATTATCAGAAACACAAAGCCACGCAGACAAATCAAAAGACAAATGTGCACTTTGTTCATTATAGACTGGCTACGCAAGAGTAGTTTTGCCCACATCTCCATTGCCTACTATCGTAAGAACATGAACAATTTCTCCACTAGATCCAACTTCATCACCTCCTTTCTCTAGAAGCAGCTCAATTAGATGGTGTTCTTTCATTGTGTTACCAAACAAATGAGAGGTTCTTTGAAGTCGGAGTCCGTTATCAACCACTCCATTATCTCCGACCTCTCACCTTCTGTCTCTGGCACAATGGTCTAAACTGACTAAATGAAGAAATTCTCCCATTTGATTCACAAGCTTATGGTGGAGATCATAGAGTCTGCTTCTATTGAAGCACTACGTGATTTTTATCACATTAAGAGTTTGCACAGAATCCGACAGATTCTTAAGAAGGGTCTGATGGGGAAAAGTTTCTACTTGTCCTGATGACGTGTGGAATGAGGAACCAAACAAGTAGGAGAAATTGCGCTCTGCTCTTGAATCTGGTGATGATGGAAGCAAAGTTATTGTAACAACTCGAAATCATGAAATATCAGACATTTATATAGCACGGACACTTCTATCATGGAACTGTGTCGTGTCCAAAACGTGTCTGACACACGTGTTGGACACACTTGTCATGTGTATTTTTAAGAATTCATCATGTTTCCGTGTGTCGTGTCCATTTCAATGTTGCCGTGTCCGTGTAACATAGGCAGGCACGATGGGGACGAAGAAAGCCATATCTTTGGGGTTTTAGCAGACAAGGGGTGCTGGCAATTTTTTGTCCACTGTGCATCTGGTGTGCGTCCTGAAAATCATTCGAAATTGATTTTCTTTGCTGAGAAAATAGTTAAAAAGTTGGGCGGCTTGCCTCTAGCAGCAAAGGTGGTAGGAGTTGTGTTGAAGTCTAGTTTGAAAGAACAACATTAGAAAGAACTCTTGGAAAGCGAATGGTGGCAAGTAGATTGACCTAAAGATCAAATTATCCCTGTGCTGAGATCAAGTCATGGTTACTTGCCAGCACAGTTGAAGCAGTACTTTGTTTACTGTTCTTTGTTTCCCAAATATTACTGCTTTTCAGTGCAAAATTTAGTTTGGTTGTGGATGGCACAAGGATATATGCAAGACAATGAGGAGAATGCTATGGAGAATATAGGAGATGCTTACTTTAAAGAATTGTTGAGAAGATCTTTCTTCGAGAAAGTGGATGGCGGCTAAGTATGTGATCCATGACCCTGCACGGTATTTGTCTCATGAAGAATCATTTACTGCAGATGACTACTTTTCAGGTGTTAAAGCACTAGATATTTCAAAGAAGGTTCGTCATATATACAGCAGTGCGAATAATCTCCCTGTAGTTTGTAATGACAAGTATGTGAGAAAAAAAACTTACGGAGTTTTGTGGTCTCTGGTCGCTGTGATATTTCGCTGGTCATATTGGAAGAATTAAAAGGGCTATGTGCGCTGATGCTCGATAATGTTCATCCGAGATTGTTATTAGTCTTTTCGGTAAATGTTACATCTGAAGATAATTGATAACGGGGACCAACCAGTTTTGCTGCGGTCACTGGATAAGCTTTACCATCTGCACATGTTAGTTCTTAGAGAACATTCCTGCTATTCCCTGCCAAAAGGATTTAACAGGCTAATTAACTTGCGTCATTTACTTGTATATCCGGGGCAAACATCTCGTATTGGAGCGTTAACTTCTCTTCAGGAACTACAATTCCATGCTAAAAAAGAGGGCGGATTTGAGATTCGGCAATTAAGAGACATTTCCTAGCTTAGAATGCTTTCAGAATCTTGAGAATGTTGAGAGTAAGGAACAAGCCTCCGAGGCCAGGCTGTGCAGAAAAAGGAACCTTAACGACTTGAGCTTGCATTGGGGTGGGGTAAGTCATACTGGTCCTGGTGGGGTACTTGATGGTCTCGAGCCACATCAAAGCCTTGAACATCTTTTAATCATGGGTTACAGTGGTAAGTGTCGCAGTTGGTGGAATAAAAAATGTCTAACTTATCTAAACCACATTGAGTGGTGGGAATTTTCAAGTTGGGAAGTCCTCCCTTCATTCGGACAGCTTCCTCTCCTCAGGTTTTTGTACCTGGGTGCGATGAATGCAGTGAAATGGATCGGTCCTGAATTTTATGGGAGCAATGACACCAGTAAACCTAAGCCGTTCCTGTCACTAGAGTGACTTACGCTTAATAAGATGTCAGAATTGGTGGAGTGTACAAGCCTGAAGTGAAGGCATTGAACTGTTCCCGCAGCTTTCTTATCTCAGAGTTGAAGACTGCCCTAATTTGAGGGACCACTGTGTCTGCCATCCCATGTGAAAGAAATCCATATACAAAGCAGAGCAACATTTTATAGCTTCCCTCATGAAAAAGGAATCTTTTTGCTCAACTGCACCAACTTATCAAGGTTCATAGAGAATGGATTCAAATGCAGAATCTTGTATCAATTGAGAAAGTAGAAATTACATTTGATGGGATAACAAGCTTCACAACTGAGCTAGAGTGGTTTCAGTATATCACCTCCTTGCGATCATTAGGTTTCTATTGCTGTGACAAGCTGCAATCCCTGACATCAATTCTGAGCCTTTCCAGTCTCTGTGAATTGTCAGCAACGGGATGCCTCCCCCCTTCAATCATTGCTGGAGGAGGCACTGCCTACCTCTCTGACAAAGTTACATCTACATGGTGCTCCTCAGGTGCTAGAAGAACGGTGTAGTGAGGTGGTCTTGATTGGCATAAAATATCTCACATCCCCAAAATCATCATTGGTGGCAAAAAGATGGGAACCAATGAATTATCAAGAGATGATGAATGAGGTAGGTAGCATGTCTCTTTTCTCAAAAGTCTTCACTCTTTCATATGTTTCTGGCTTTTCATGAAAAATTTTATTGTCTTTCTAGAGAGAAATCATGTATTCCTTTTATGCTAGGTTGCCAATGGAGTGGATCAGTAAATTTTTATGCCATGATGCATTATGGATAACACATTAGGTTATATTGTGTTCGGACGAAGCATATATGGTTTGACTGTATTTAACATACAGTTGCTGGTTTTTCGGACATTTCAGGTTTTTTTCCAGAGAGATTATATATCTTGTTATGTTAGGTTGGGCTGAATTCAGCTAAGGTCAGAGTGGATGGCCCATAGAAATTGAACTTCTATGATCACTGAATTTTATTCCAATGCAATAAGGATAGTGGAGTAGCTTATGTTGTATTTATATTGAGAATATATAGCTTGACTGAACCTAATATCAACATACTTTCATTTCTTATGAACGAATGAACAAATGAATGAATGAATTAGGCGGATAATTCTCATCCCCCTTTTTTTACAAAAATTAAATTTGTCTGAACTTTTGACCTGTCAGGTCATAAACATCTATCATACACGTGCACGTGCACGACATGTCTGAGTGCACACGTCGATTCATTTTCTTCACCACTTTGCTTATTGTACCTTCTTGATTTATGCTCTTCATTAAATCAATTTAACATTTTAGATTCTGACATGGGAGTTGATAGCATCCTTTAAATTTTTGTTAGTTTGTTTTTGAATTTATATTGCTTCCATAATTAAGTTGCAAATAAAGCATATTCCGGAACTGTTGCGTTGAGGAGATTCGTTCAGTGGATGTATATGAGTGGTTTTCTTATAATAATCTACAGGTCATCTTTTGTGTATACGTACATAGATGCATGCACATCGATACATACGCATATAATACTTACGTCTGTGAATGTTGTGATTGGTGATAATGGAGATAAACCTCGCGTTTTATTATTCTCAGTGTCTCACTTGGAAAGAGAATTGAATGTTTTTTTGTATTATCCATCAAAGCTTTAGCTTGATGGGAACATTATTGTTTAAAATTTATTGAATGAAACATCATCTTCTTGATAATGAATTGGATAAGCAAGCGTAGATAAATCTCCCAATTTCTCATCTTGAATGAAATTACTATCATCAAGAACCCATGATATCTTGTAAGCTATGTTTCACGGACACAGATACGCTGACACAACATGACACGACACGACACACTGAGACAACAAATTCTGAAAAGTACATTGAAATAAGAAGTATCTGCTGAACCCTAGAGGGAGGAGTGAATAGGGTTTTAAAATAATTAAGGGCTAATTCAGAATTTTTTCAAGAACTAACTATATTTTGGTAGATTGTCAGTCAAGCCGGTATAATAGTGAAATGAATTAGAGGTTGACTGGCACAATGCAACATCACGTATACTATATATTTAGTCGAGACAACAGCAAACTAAAACAGTAAGATTCAGATAGCTAAGTTCAAGAAGGAATGAAAATAAACTAAGAACTCAAATTCTCTGATATGTAGGTGCTTCTTCCTGAAATCTAGATTTCTAATAAACTTCAAAATAATTTTACAGAAGCTGTGTTAGAGTGGTAAGCGGAACAATGATAAATAAAAATTTAATAAAAATTAATGTGCAACAGTAACAATTAAAAATGAGAGAAAGAGGAGGAAAGATTTTAGAGTAGTTCGGGAATCTCCTACATCACCGCAGAGGCCTCTTCTGTAGAATTTTAAATCTATTATAAGCTTCCAACCTAAAGCAAGAGATTATACTGCCAGCGCTCTCACCCGAGCTTGAATTTTCACTCTTCATCTCGAAGAAGAAACAATCGCCAATCTCCTTTTTGAGAGTTGAACTTTCTCTTCTACGTCAAGAGGGTATACAAGTTCACAAGAATTTGTTTGTTCTCTAAATAATGGTGAGAACTTGTTAAACACAATATCACAAATCAAATAATAAAAGATGAGACTCTATGTAATCAAAGCATAAGAATAAATATCTTCAATAATTGTCACTTAAATATAGCGAATTTAAGAAGAAGAATATCAATGAATATAAATTTAAATGTTATGATTCTCTCATCAAGAAAGTATAAATGAGAAGTGGGTGAAGAGAATTAATGAAGAATAAAGAGCACAATCATTTCTTAATGAGAAGTCGGTGAAGATAATTTTGAAGATTAAAGCATAATAACTTCTCTTTCAATTTCTGAATTTTTTAGTCTATGAAAAATTTAAGCTCAGTTTTAGTTGGTTTGAATTGTTACCTTGAATGTGAGATTTCATTTAAAGCACAAGGCACAACAACTTCAGAAATGTTATCATTAGACAAAAAAGAAAATTTGCCCATTTGCATTTAATGCTTGCTGTAATATTAGACAGGATGTGGCTCAAATTCGATAGCATTAAATGGGGTTTGCAACCGAGAAGAGAGAAGATGCAAGACTGTTATGATAGCTAAAAAAGGAGAGAGACAATTTCAGTAGCTTAAGAATCAGAAGAAGTGATGACATTGTAGCATTTAAAGAGTAAGGGCAAACGGTTAATAAAAGAGGCTGAAAATAGAAGTGATGTGAAGTGTACAACTGCAACTGTAACAACCCAAGAAAGACAACTTGCACCCCCTTGTAAAATGAAATGACAAGCCCATTAACACGGTACATACGTCAAAGTGTGATGAAGACTTGTACACACCCATGTAAAGAGATGAGGTGTGAGAGAAATAAAGTGAATAAAATACACAAACTTGATGCTCTCTTTATTAGGCAAAATGTGAGACTTGAGGTAAAGGATAAAATTTAGAACAGTGGTAAAGCTAAGCTAGAGAATATATATATATATATATATATATATATATATATATATATATATATATATATATATATATATATATATATATATATATATATCATTTGCATTCTACCACTCAACTGGTAGAATAGGATATGCATAGAGATGGATGAACAATGAACCTAGTCTTATGAGCTAGGATTAATTTTGTGAAATTCTCAAAAATGGGAAGATTGAATATTAAGAATTTCTATAAGTGGCAAATGAAGATAAATAAATTTGCTCTTTAATTACTTACAAATTTTCCTATGAATATAAGTTGAAGATTGATTCTCTTTTGCTTCAAAGGCTCTTGTGCGTATTAATTTTGCTTTGTTGTAGCTTGTATTTATGGAGCTTTATCATCCTTCCATCTTCTATCTAGATGTGATAATTTTGTATAATCCATTCATTGTTCTTTTGATATCTTATTCTATAATAAGATGAAAACTACTAACACAAATTTATTGTTAACTAATTTATAGATTAGTATACATTATCAAAATCTTTGAAATTACAGTATCGTGTTCAATACATATGTTTGATATGTATCAATCCTACGCGACACAGCTCTAGATTTGAAGTGCCAATGCTTCCTAACTTCTAAGTTAATTGTAGACGTGTACAAAATACATATTTTCAAGATATACTTTATTCTTCATGTTCTAGTGTATTATCAGCAATGTTCACAGACACATATATGTCAACTATCTATCATCGGGTGCACACTAATGTTGTATCTTTGTCAAAAATAAGAGAACACATTTTTCTCTCTGAAGTTCTTGTAGAATTTTGCAAAACCTTTGATCTATATTGTACTTCTCAGATGCTGAGTTCTGTTTATAATTTTTTTGATTTCATATCCAAAGAGAGCTAGTGTTACCGCATTCATAAATTCATGCACCTCTTATCTCTTACTCTTCCAATCTGAATTCTAGGTCATGGGAGAAGTTGAATCAGGAGGCCGTATCTGAGTCTCGTGCAATCGTGCTGCTTATGTCAGCGTTTTAGTTTTCTTTCGGAGTTGTCTGAAGTTGTCTTAGTTTTTTCTCCACAGGTGAGCCTACGGTCTGAGTACTCGATGAAACTAAATGAAATGCAGGTCATCGTGCAAATATATGTTTTCCATATAAGTTCTGTGTGACTGTAAATCGTTTATTTTGTTCGACATTGAGTAATCATGTATATGCATTTGGTTTTTGTTACAAATTTTTAATGTCACGCAGATTTAAATTCTATTTTATTCACATTTGTTGAGATATAACCAAAGAGTTGGCTCTTAAGAGAGATGAATGAATGAAAGGAAGATTCAGCTAGATTACCACCAAAATTGGGATAAATTTTTTTTTTCGTTGTTACTGTGAGCAAAATGTAAATCATAATTTGAGCTAAATTTCTGATACCTCTATTGTTATAGTGTAAACTTTTCTTAAAAGACCTGTAATCGAATTAAAAACTGTGTGTCCCGCACGTGCCAAAGAATGAGTCAGAAACCACCTCCTTTCTAGAATTTTCTAGAATATCGTTTGCTGTCCGGGCCCCACTGTTGGTCAGAAACGCTGTTCCCTGTTTGGCTGCAAACAGCGGACCCGGACGTAAATTCATCGTGGGGCGAGCATGCGATCGATGTACTCCACTTTCGCCCTGACCTGGTCAAGAGGAGTGAAGTCTAATGTGAAACCCGAGTGGTTCTTAGCCTTGCATCAAAACATTAATAAAAAAAAGTAGTAGACTTAAATAAAGAAATGAAAACCTAAAAACTAGCAAAAATCAAAATTGATGCATAGTTTTCCTGATTGCAGGGAGACTTGTACAATCACGAGAGCCTGGTGAAGGCAATCGAGCAAGTGGATGTGGTGATATCGACCGTTGGTGCCATGCAACTAGCTGATCAGACCAGGATCATTGCTGCTATCAAGGAAGCTGGAAAGGTTAAGTCTTTTTGACCTAATATTTTTTCTTATTGATTTTTTGCAAAAATGTTTCAGTAAAATCTTTTTAATGAATGGGCGAACAACTAAATCACAGGCTAAAATATTACTAAATTTTTAAAAAAGAAAAAGAGATTTTTATAGTGATTGCTGGTGGTTGGGTCACCACTTACCACATTGTGATCATAATGATTAAATTGTTAGCTGTGATCCAATTTCTTTTTTTCTTTTCCTTTTTAAAAAATATTGCAGACCCATAAGTATAAATATGGATCAAAAGGCCCAAAAGTCCCAACCCACTATCAAAATCTGCCCCAAATTGATGCCATTATTTAATATGTAAGTTATTAACATTGCTTGATACATTTAATTAATAATCTATCAACTTAAACTCTTTGGTAAAACAATTACTACGTGTAACAGTGAGTCCATGACTAGGATCAAAACTCCAAGCCTCTTGATTTGAATTTGATTGGATTCTAGCTCTAGTTTTATATTTAAGTTTATCGGATTTTTATTCACTGGTCACTGTTAGAGACGTAGAAAAATTCTGAACGACAATGTTGTTTTACATTTTGAATTTGGGATTTGCAGAGATTCTTCCCCTCAGAATTTGGACTCGACGTGGATCGAATTCACACAGTCGAGCCAGCAACGTTAGCTCTCGCAGCCAAGGTTCAAGTTCGGCGAGCCGTCGAGGCCGAGGGCATTCCTTACACCATTGTGTCCTCCAACTACTTCGCAGGGTGCTCCCTCCCAACTCTAGCTCAATCAGATTCCTTCGTTCCTCCAACGGACAGAGTCATCATCTACGGTGATGGGAATACCAAAGGTGTGTTTGCGTGCACACACATATACATACATATATATAGATATAGATATATGTACTCTGAATCAATTATTCAATCATAGTCCTTTTCTTCATTGTTTTCAGCAAGACGGAGAAGATATCGGCACGTAAGCTATCAAATCTGCAGATGATCCAAGGACGTTAAACAAGATTATGTATGTAAGATCTCCGGGCAACATCTACACTCACAATAAGCTCGTCTCCCTGTGGGAGAAGAAGACGGGCAAAACCCTGCAGACTGAGTTCTTTACGCTGTGAGTTCTGCACTTATATTCTTTTCTTCAGCATGTTTGTTTGCTGTGAAAGCCGAGGGAGAAAACTCAGTCTCCACCTCAGCTTTTTCACTGAACAGTGCGCTGTCAGATTTCGGAGCGTTTTGTTCTGAAAACGCCTGAAATCTGACATGTTGAGGCCTACTTGATTTTCCTTGCTTTGTTTTTCAACAGCCAAACAGTCCCTAAAAGTATCTTCTGAAGAATTCAATTGCTGATGAGACAGTGAGGTTGATGTTGTTTGTGAGAAATATGTACTCTTTTTGCATATGTATATGACTTCTACGCGTCTTATAGAGTCTAAACCTAGTATATAAATTATATGAGTTGTATGGTTTATGTTTTGTGGACTTTAAACTTTGTTGATGTGTCAAATTTAGAGTGCATAATAATTGTAGTGCATACATACCAGGTGACACTTCTCTTTAAATAATTATGAATTTTCTGAAAATTAGTTTGTGTCAAGGCCACATTCATCTCCCACGACATATCAAGATCAAACAATACCTAACTTTAGATAGTTAAGCATGCAACTTTATTCAAATGGAAATTATTGTTGACCCACTGTGGTTCATTCATTTTTTTTGTGATATTGTTAATTTTAAGTCTAAGTTTTTTTTTTTTGGGTAATTTATAATAAACCTAATTTAACTAAGTTTTTGAAGCAACTCCTCATCTATAAAAGACAACAATTAACTTCCTTATCTATTTTCATTAAGTTTTTTTTTGGTCAAGTATTGATTGATAATTGATCACATACCTTCTTTCTGAAATCTTACATATTGCAACGCATAGGTTTCTTTTAAGATAACCCCTGTCCATCCTCTTCTATCATTTTCTTCAGGTTACTTGCTGTATTTTATAGATCATGAGGTTAATTCAAAAACTATATATAGTTGAATGAGATATATTGTAATTTACATACCTATAGTTTTTTTTGTCAAAATAATTTGTAGTTTTATTAGTCATGGAGAGTGTTATTTTCCGAATTATAAAGAGATTTTATATTACTATTGTACTACAATGACACTTACAAAATGTCCGAGTACAATATTCTTTTTGTTTTTTCCACTCGCTTTCAGGGATCATTATCACTGGACCCCAAGGATGACTCTGCCTTGGGTAGGCCTTGACCAAGTCCTAAAATATTTAGAGCTTCAAATCCAATCTCAAGCTTGGCTTTAGGTCTAACCCAACCGGCCCTTGCTACAACACCATAGGTCTTCAAGTTGGCTCGAACGTGCTTTAAAAATTTTATAAGAAAAAAAAAAAACGATATTTTTCTATTTAATTCTTCTCAATCTCTTTCATTTTTAACTTAATCGCAGACGTTTAGAAACCGTTACCTTAGTTTTTAGAATTTTAAAAATTGTACGATAAGAGTAAATTATAGAGTAATAATAATATTAATTGGAGAATGAGTATATGGAATGAGGATTTGAACTCGGAATAAAGTAGACTCCGAACTTAGCACTGAAATAAAATGAGTTCAAAAACAAGATCCCGATTCTTACTTCAATTTTGATACGTCAAGGCTAATATCAGGCTTTTCTTTACCCGAGTCGAGAGCCCCTCTGGCCGACCCCAACCTATTTTCATCGTGCTCACTTTCATAGTTACATTCTTGTTGCCACAGGGGAACAGAATAGATGTAGACCCCACTTTTCTCGGCTACGTGTCAACTTGCAACTCGCTTGTTACCTCCGATGGCCCAGCTTTACCTTAAGGCCTGTTTGGCACATTATAAAATGGAACAAAGAAGATTGTGGGTCCCACCGTTGCAATTTTCTTACACATTTCGAAACTTGAGGCTATTTATTCTGACATGCAATTTTTGTGAGCGGAGATATACGAGGTGAAAAAAAATTAAAGACGAAACCGCCTCAACTTTTTTAGCTAACCAAACAAATTTAGAAAAAGAAACTTATCTGTGGTCCACATTTTCCTCACGCGCTTAAAGAAAGAAGCAACTTTCTTTCTCTCCCCAGAAAAAACACTAAAATCAGGGACTCAATTATTATTATTTCTTTATTTAAAAAAGGGGGAAATATTTTTATTATAATAATTGGTGTGGGGTCACCGATCACATAAAAATCTTATATTGATTTAAAGATTTTGCATGATCTAGCATAGGCCTGTCAATGAGTTGGGTTCGGGACGGGTACAGGTGGTACCAAATCCAAACCCGATTACCCAAGAAGGTACCATACCCCCCACGGGTCCTAAAGGTGGGTTCCCATACCTGGACCCGCTTTACCGGCGGGTGCAGACCCGTTTACCTAGACCTGTTTACAGCGGGTGATAATTCAATTCTATTTGCCTCTCTCTTCTTCTAGTACAATATCAACATTGATTTCAGTTTTTCACATTCTATTCTCAACAAATGGGGGTATTAATTCTTGGTTAAGGAAACTATTTTCTTTGTGAGATTGGTTCTGTGGCTCCTTGCCACACGACTGGGGACTCTTCTCATTTATGGGTCCCTCAGTCTTTGCGGAGGGTTCCCATTCATCAATAAATTCTCAGAAATGGCATTGGAGAAGAGATAAGAGGTCCTAAAGAGATGGAACAGGGAGAAGTCCTTTGCAATTTTAAGGATAGCATTTGTAATTGGGTTTTGAAATGGGTAAATGGGCAATCGGGTCTGGTTCAAGTAAAATCAGATCCGTCCCATTTAGTAATCGGGTATACGAGTACACGGGTATACGGGTATGGGTTTAGAACAATACTACCCATACCCGTCTAAACGGGTCGGGTCCGAGTTCAGACCCGACCCGTTGACAGGGCTACTCTAGCACTAGCATTGGGTATGCAATTTGGGCCAATATGGATCAAACCCAGCACCCATAAAAAATTGCAGATCCAAATTCCAACCCGCTATGAAAAATATTCAACCTAAACTTTTATGAGAGAGAGAGGAGAGAGAGAGAGAGAGAGGAGAGAGAGAGAGAGAGAGTAGAAGCTCAAACTCGAAAGTCTTACTCAATAAGTCTGCACCCAAATTGGCACCATTGATAATATGTGTGTTAACATTGCTCGATATACATTTTAATTATAATCGATCAGTGCATTCAGACTGTGTCCATGACTAGGATTCAAAGTTCAAACCTACGATTAAATTAGACCTAAACCACGATCTTTGTGGACTACATCTAAATTCTGATGCTTAAAGTACACACGGGCTAGAAATTATTTTCAACCTAAAAAATTTAGTAGATTTTTGGTTCCAGTTTTATGATTAAGAGTTCATCACTTATTTATTCACTTTTTGAGGAGATTGGTGGTGATTCCCAATTATAATGTTGTTTGGCATTTTGAATTTGGGATTTGCAGAGATTCTTCCCTTTAGAATTTGGACTTGATGTGGATCGCATTCACGCAGTCTAGCCAGCAACGTCAGCTCTCGCAGCCAAGGTTCAAGTTCAGCGAGCCATCGAGGTGGGGGCATTCCTAACGCCATTGTGTCCTCCAACAACTTTGCAGGGTCCTCCCTCCCAACTCTAGCTCAATCATACTCCTTCGGTCCCCCCGCGGACAAAGTTGTCATCTACGGTGGTGATGGGATACAAAAGATGTGTTCGCGTACACACACATTTTTGTGTGTGTGTGTGTGGAGAGAAGAAAAAACTGAAAATAAGCTAACATGGGAGGGGCTACCTTCTATCGCAGTGATGTGACGAAATTTCAACCCTGGATCTGGACTGAGTAATTATAAGAGAGAGGTTTTTTTTCTGCCAAAAAAAAAACCCCCCATTCTCTCTTTCTCTCTTCCCCCCATCTCCTCCTCGGCAGACGAGTCATCGCCCTGCCGCCGCCTCTTTCAATCCACCGTGGCGAGGGCGGCAGCAGCCCTGGCTACCGCTATCCCCCCTCCTCTTCTTCCTTGTCTCCTCTTCTCTCTTCCTACCCATCTTTCCCTCCTCCTTCCTCTTCTTTCCCACTTCTCCTCCCCTCAATTTTCTCCATAAACAAACCACCACCACCGACACCGCCATCAGAATGGTGGTCTGATCCACCCCAGCACCCAAATTGGGTGGTGAGTCTAAAGCTGGCTCCACGAGTGGTGAATCTATGGCTAGATCCACTCCATCAAAACACCGCCCGCTGCCTCTACCGCCTGCTACTCCACCGTCGCACCTTGAGCGAGAGCGAGAGAGAGAGAGAGAGAGAGAGGTTGGGGCAACGAGATCCGCCGTTGCTTTGCCACCCCGACCTCTCTCTCTCTCTCTTTCGCTCTCGATCCGCCGCGACGAGGGCGGCAGGAGCCCTAGCTACCGTTGTCGCCCCTCCCTTTCTTCCTCGTCCCTTCTTTTTTTCTTCTCATCCATCTCTTTCCTCCTCTTCTTCCTCACTTCTTCTCCCCTCACCTTCCTCCACAAACAAACCATCACCACTGGCGTCGCCATCAGGATGGTCGTCGGTGGTCTGATACACACCACCACCCAAATTGGATGATGAATCTAGAGAGAGATCGAGAGGTTGGGGAGAGATCAAGAAAGCTAGGACGAGGGCGGTGCGAGGCGAAGGTGAGATCGAGAGAGGCTAGAGTGGCTGAGGATAAGAGAGATCGAGAGTTTGAGGTGGAGATGAGAGAGAGGCTGGAGATGAAAGAGGTGTTTTTTGCAAAATGCCACTTATTATTACTCAGCCCCAGATCTGGGGCTGAGATTGCGCCACGTCAGCGACAGGAGGTAAACCTCCTATGTGAGCTGATTTCCAGTTATCTTATATACACACACACACACACACACACACACACATATATATATATACACACACACATATATATATATATATATATATATATACATATATATATATATATACATATATATATATATATACATATATATATATATATACATATATATATATATATACATATATATATATATATATATATATATATAAGAATTCGAGGCCGAATCCTTCCCACTCAAATACAACTCTACGACATCTGAATGCAAGATCCACTCCGTTGAAGTCGATCTATATTATTTCAAGTAACTAAAAATCAAAAATTATATATTTTGAATACTTTTTTGCACATCCATCAACTAGGCGTAAAATGGACAGTCAAAATAGTGAGTTGGTTAGTTTAACAGTGTAGAATATTTGAAATCTAACAAATATTGCTGTGTGAGGGTCTTTAAGTGTTTAGATTATGATGAAATGGTTGAATCGAGAATTTGTATGTATAAAGACGTAGATCTAAGTAATATGGTATTTTCACCCATCCATTTTTCGCCTACTTGATGGATGAACAAAAATATTCAAAATATATAATTTTTAATTTTTAGTTACTTGAAATAATGTAGATCAACTTCAATGAAATGGATCTTGAATTCACATGTCGTAGAATTGGATTTGAGTGGGAAGGATTCAGCCTCAAATCCTCCCGGAATGACACAAGTCTCTCTCTCTCTCTCTCTCTCTCTCTCTTATATATATATATATATATATATATATATATATATATATATATATATATATATATATATATATATATATATATATATATACACACACAGGGGTTACTGTATCTCAGCCGACAGCTGAGAGAGTTTCTCAGCCGGTGGGACGTGGCAACATAATAGTTACGAATTTGACATTAATTTTGATGGACAAAAACCAAAAAATTCTCGCCCGAGTTAGTATCAGTCACTTCAACAATCGCTTTGACGAAAATACCCTCCCTCACAACTTTTTACTGTATGTAAAATCTTTCCTTTCAAAATTTTTTACAGATATAAATTTTCAATTGATCAATCCGAAAAGATTAGTACTATTTTTTCCCAATATTTCTTAGTTTTTGTAAAAAAAATCTACTAAAGATGGCTCCAAAGAAATCATCCGCGGAAAAAGATATTGGGGAACCCAGAAATTTTTTTTTTAGGGTTTGTAAATTTTAGTAGTTATATTTTTTTCAGATTTGATTCTATTTTTAATTTTTTTAGAAATATTTCTATTTTAACTTAACTTAAATTAAAAGTGTCTGATTAACTGTATTCTTACTAATTTTTTTTTACTTTTTTTATTTTCTAGTTTTTTTGGTTTTTAAAAAAATAGTTAAATAATTTTTTTTAAAACTTGCGTCCATGATCGCAAATAAGAGAGAAAGATTTGCAAACTTGCGATCATGAATCGCTTTTTAAATTTTTAAATTTTGTAACACAGCGACCAAGGTCAAAAAAAATTTTTCATTCCCTTTTATGTCAACTTGGATCGCGGTTGTCGGAATTAGCGTTTTAGGTCTATGCGACCTCGCAGACATTTAAAAATTATTTGTTTTAAAAATTATTTACTTTCGTTTTTTAAGGTTTTTTTTTCATCTCTACGACTGATATCACAGTAGTGCCGTTCGTTCTCTCCTCCTTTTGAGGGTATGGTCGCAGTATGTTACCTAGGTTAGCGTGATTGAATATTGCGACCCTGGTCGCAATATGATGATACAAAGGTTCCTTCAAGTTAAATTATTTTGGTTAATTACAAAATTGCAGTGCGACCTTGGTCGCAATGTATTATATTCTACTAAATTGGATTAACTGGACACTGATATATTACACTGCGACCTTGGTCGCTGTATGAATAAACAAAGAATATAATTGGTGAATTATTTTGTTTAATTATAAATTTGCGACCGAAGTGGCAATGTAAAATATCATTGCGACCTTGGTCATAATGTATTATAATTTATTAAAGTCTGTTGCGACCATGGTCGTAGTCTTATTTTCTTTTATTTTTTTTAAATAAACGTACTGCGACCCGGTATTTTATACTAATATTTTTAATGTTTCTGCATCTATAGGTAAATAAGAAGTGAAGGTTCGTCCTATGAGATCGAACCTAAAGCCTAAGTGTGAATTCATGTGAATTCAGATCCCTACTAAAAGATTTGAGCTTTCAGACATTTCTCCATGTGAATTCAGATCCTACAAAACAAATTGCTGAACTAAATAAAAACAAATAATTGAATATCACACGTCTGAACTATAATTATTAAAACTGCGACCAAGGTCGCAGATGTAAAGAAATCTATAACTTCTAAATAAAAGACTGCGATCGTAGTAGCAGTTTTCCGTATGTCCAAATTTTTTTAAAAACATAAATAATAACTGTGCAACTCTCTCATTAGTATATACTGTGACCTTAAGTCACAGTTCTTTAAATTTAGTGTATAAAATAGATATAATTGACATGGACACGTGTAAGAATTATAAAAAAAGGACTGCGACTAAAGTCGCAGTTATAAAAATAGCTTTTACAGCCGGAAAATATTTTTAATACAAACTGTGATCGTGGTCGCAGTTAGTAAAATTTAGTGTATTAATTTAATGGTCGCAGGTCATAAATTTTAGTGTATTAAATTAAATAGGTGCGATTGAGATCGTATTTAACAAAACTGTGAAATTCTTTCTGAAAAAAAGACTTTAGAACAAGTGATTATATTGTTCTGTAAAACGAAATCTAGGTCGCAGTTTCATATACGCTACACAAAAATCTTTTACATTTAAGAAATTGTGGGAGAAAATTGATAAAATAAAAACCTCTTGATCAGCATGCAAAGATCTCAACCCTTCAATACTTTCAATATTCTGAGAGAAAGTTGAACCAGATGATATATGGTCCATATTTAGATCGGGAGATGGAGATCGCTTATAACTGCGGCCAGAATTGGCAGGGGAAGTGGACTGCTCCGACGTCGACATTAAATAAAAGGAGAAAAACCTGATCCGGAAATCGATATTTTCAGAAACAACTTTATGACAGGAAAATGAAACCCTAAATCTGACAAAGAGCGATAAAAGAAATAGGGGAAAAATAATAATAAACAATTACAGGACAAGTACCTTTTACCGAGGGGCATTTAGTAATTTAACTTATTCCAATAATCGGGACGCAACTTAGTGGTGTGGCAAACATTGTGCCACGTCACAGCAGGCTGAGAGAGACTCTCAGCCGGCGGCTGATATATATATATATATATTCCCAAAGGCCCATCACTCTAGTTTTGATGATGATTAACTCATGTAGTTATAGTACTAATGATCTTGTGTTTATTAAGTTTCAGATATTCAATTAAGATTTTAGTCGTTATTTAGCTTCAATAAAAGATTCGAAGTCAAGTTTTGAAGTAAGCATGTGTTGATTCAAGAGTTTGTGCTTCAAGATCGCATCAAGTACTCAAAGAGGAGTCTAACTCATGGATCAAGTCAAGATGGAGAAGAAGATTTTCAAGATGACTTGAGTCCATGTTTGTAATTTTAAGATTTTTATTTTAGGAAAAAATGTAAAGAATAGATTAGTTGTGGAGTGCTCAAGCTAGCTCTTACACACGCACACAAAATTTACATATCATTTTTATAACAAATAGTTTTAGTTTTAGTTTTGATTTTAAAGAATACATTTTTTGTTTTCATGAATAGATTTCATCAAAATAAGTTTACATGATATATATGTGCATTGGATTTCATCCATTTACACTATTGCTTCATTTTGTATGAAAATTTATTTTGATGAGTTTATATCATGTGTTTAAAGTTTTGTATTTATCAAAATTTATTTTAGAGCTTATTGTCAAAAATAAGTATATTTCATCTTTTTTGTGTATTGTATTCTATTCATACACACTATACTTTAAAAGTGTTTAAATATCTTATTTTTATATTTATACAAGTTTTGAGAAATATCGGTTTTTTTCATTTAAAAAGTTTGTTTTTGAAAAATACGATTTTTGGCTTAAACCTAAATTTCTTTGCCTCAAAAATAGTTCAAATTATTTGTAATATGTGTTGATTTTTTATCAAACATATTTGTACTTCAAAGTATTTTAATGAACCTATTTTTTATAGAATTTATGGGATTTAATAGATTTTTTATGGGTTTCTAAGTTAGATGTTTAAACCTTTTAACATTTGGTTTTTGGGCAGTTGTCGGCCGACCGACCGGTCGACCGAAGTAAGGTTCGGTCGATCGAGCGGTCAACCGACATGCAAAGAAACGTGCACGAGCCCATGCCCTTGGCTTGGTCGACCGAGCGGTCGACCGACTGGCTCACCCAACTCTTGGTTGGGTGGCGGTCGACCGAACGATCGACCGACAATGAAAAAGATTTCTCTGTGGCCTGGGGGCGGTCGACCGGTTGGTCGACCAAACCCTGCTCTGGATTTTTCTCTAAATTCTGGGTAGACACAGTTCTGACTGCTGCTTTTTTCATAAATCGATTGCCTTCTGTCAAATTGAACAATAGTTCCCCCTGTCAAGTCCTGTACAACATAAAACTAGACTATACTCATCTTAAAATATTTGGATACCTATGCTTTCCCTGGTTGAGACCATATATCAAGCATAAATTGCAGAGTAGAAGTGTACCATGTGTTTTCATTGGGTATGAAAGTTCCTTTAAAGGTTATCGCTGTCTTGACCCTAAAACAGGGCATGTTTACACTACGTATCATGTTATCTTCGATGAAAACCAATTTTCTTTCTTACAATCCTCTAATCAACATTATTACCCATCCTCACAATCTTCTTCTTCTACATCCTTTATAACCATGGTTCCTATCTTTCCCTCAATCAGTACCAACCATCTCCAACAACTACAACCTCCACCTCATCAAGCAACCCAACCTCCATAATGTTCGTCTCGAATGCAGACTCGCCTATTTCAACAAATAATATTCCTACATCACCTCACTCCACCACTCGACATCCTTCATCCAATACTTCTCCACCAATTCATACTGATATATCAATAACTCCCATTCCTCGTTCAGATCCTTCTCTATCAACCACACCACCAATAGTATATATTCCATCTCCACCACCTACAATACAAACTTCCACTACAACCACATTAATACCTCCTACTTCCTCCACCCTCAACACTCATCCCATGACTGTCAGAGCAAAAGATGGCATTTACAAGCCAAAAGCACTCCAATCCACGTTATACCCACTTTCTATGTCTATAAATACCAGCACTATTCCACCTGCTTCTACTTGTGTTATACAAACTAACAAGGATCTACGATGGCGAGATGCGATGGCAGCTAAAATTTCTGCACTTATGGATGCTCAAACTTGGACATTGGTCCCTCCTCCACCAAATCAGAATGTAATCGGTTGTAAATGGATATATCGCGTGAAATAAAAGGCTGATGGTACCGTCGATCGCTTCAAAGATCGGATAGTCACTAAGGGATTCACTCAGCAACCAGGTATCGACTATGAAGATATTTTTAGTCTAGTCGCGAAGTCCTCTCCTATTCTACTAGGTTTTGCTATTACAACACAGTTTAACTGCCCTATGAAACAACTTGATATTAACAATGCTTTTATGCACGGCTATCTCAATGAACCGGTTTACATGACTCAACCGCCTGGCTTCATCGATACAGTCAACCCAACTCATGTATGCTAACTTTTAAAATCTCTATATGGCCTAAAATAAGCTCCTCAGCCTAGTATGAACGACGCCATCAATCTCTTTTGGAGCTGGACTTCACTATATCACCTTTAGATCCATCGTTATTCATTCAAAAAATCTCTACTGATGTGGCAATTGTTCTCATATATGTGGATGATATACTCCTCACTGGCTCTTCCACTCAAATATGTCAGGCTATCATAACTGCATTGGGCAATCTCTTTCTAGTCAAGGACTTAGGTGATGCAAAATATTTTCTCAGCCTCAAGCTCCATCGAACAAATGATGCTTTGTATATTACTCAATCAAAGTATATAGTTGATCTTCTTCGACGGGAAAAAATAGATAGAGCCAAACCTTCCTCCACTCCCATTTCTACAAGTTTGAAGCTAGATAACACCTCTGGGGATATTATGCCTGATCCATTACAATTTCGCTTACTTGTTGGAGGTCTACAATATCTTACGTGGACACAACTAAACATCTCATTCTTAGTAAATCAAGTATGTCAATTTTTGAAGGAACTCAGAACCCATCATCTTATTGCAGTCAAAAGAATCTTGAGATATCTCAAGGGTATCGCTCACATGGGCCTAGTCTATAAGCGTAGCATGTAACACTTGCCTTAACTAATCACCTTTTTTTTAACACTTGAATGCTTTAGGTAGGTGCTGTGAAAATAAGTATTCATATAAGATACTTATACTATACATATATTAGTATATGTATATTAGTATGTATGTATATGAATTTAAATACACACACATGCATGTTGACTTCTTTACCATATCCCCACCATACTTGTTGGTACAAGTACTTCATGAAGGGGGGAGGGATGAAAACCTTACTTATAGGAGTAAGGTATAGGTGTAGGGAGATGATGTTCGGGGAGCACTTAGCATAATATCATTGAAGAGAATGAAGTATAAATAGGGGAAAATGAGGAGAAAACTCTCATTTGGCAACACTCCTTCTTCTCTTCATTTCCAACTCCAAAACTCCCTCCCTTCTTCTCTTTTACAGCCGGCCAAGGCCAAACAGCCAACAACCCATGTTTTTTTACCTCCATTTCTCCATTCACTCACTCTCTTTCTCCTTCTCATTCACTCACAAATCCTTCCCTTTATACTAAAAAGGCTTTCTTTACCTATTTTATCTCCTCCAAAGGCCTAATAGAACATGAAAAAGTGGTGATCTAATATCACCTTAGAAGAAATTCTTAAGACAAGGTTGGCCTAGGTTATCAAGTTAGGAGGGTGAATTGGTTGAAGAAGGTAAGCAAATCCTTAAGACTATTACCCCTTCTTATACTCTTTTAAGTATAAACTAATTATGACATTGTTATGGTCTTGTAGACTCTATTATAACTGGTGACCAAGCTTGATAAAGGGATATTCTCTTCAAGGGTGAGTAGAACAAGTAAACCCTAATATAATAGTAGGTAGTGTAAAGCTTGAACTAAAGTGAAAATTTCTAAGTTATAAGTGGACGTGAAATTGAACAATAATGCATGTGTATAGTTTATAGATTTTATGTGTACATTATAAATAATCTTATGGAAATCATGTTGTAACTATTTTCATGTATGCTTACCATTGTGCATGATTGATAAATTTTATTGTGTGTATACATGATAGTCAACCACATGCCTTTTTAGAAGAAATAGTTCTATGGATAAATATAATACTTGATGCTATGTATATATATGGCTACGCATATATTAAGATGACATAATATGTTGGTTATCTTGAAAAGGCTCGCATGTTGATAATTTAGCAAGTGGTTACTTATACATGTTAATGACTTCCATAATGTTAGCATGATGTAAAGTAGAAATTATGAAAATTATTATATTGTCATTGCTCTATGAATCCTTACATGTTATTACATGAAGGATATAATTATTACATATTTGGTGGAAGGGACCGGGTTGAACCGGAGGTGACTGAAGGGGAGAATATTACGATAATGTATAGGAGGAAGGGACCGGTTGAACCGGAGGTGATCGAAGGGGAGAATATTTCGTTGAATAACGTATAGGAGGAAGGGCCGGGTTTAACCGGAGGTGACCGAAGGGGGAGTCCAATTTTATGTTTAATAAGTGTGTTAATATGGTTAAGATGGAAATTGCATGTTAAAACTATATGAAATTCTTTAACTTTAGACTCTATGATGAGTCGACTGATATAGGCAAATTCCAACTAGATTAGTCAACTAACCCATAGGCCAAGTCGACTATAGATGTGAGATTCTGTTATATAAATCGCTGGAAACCACCCCTAGTCGACTATATAAGATAGGTTAGTCGACTAGTTTTAGTTACAGGCAGCAAACAGAGAATGGACATCTTCTTTTAGCCATAATTAATCGACTATAGATGGTGATAAGTCGACTAGTATCTAGAGTAGTCGACTATATAAGATAGGGTAGTCGACTAAAATTGTTATAAGCAACAAACAGAGGGTACACATCTTTTGGTCAAGACTTAGTCGACTGTAAATGGTTTATAAGTCGGCTAGTACCTAGAGTAGTCGACTATATAAGATAGGGTAGTCGACTAGGTAAGTCACAGGCAGCCAACAGAATGAATATCTTTTGAGACCGCGCCGAATCGACTATAGCTTCAAGATAAGTCGACAAATAGTAGTATTAGTCGACTATAGGAATAGGCAAGTCGACTAATAGGACCAAATACTGTATTTTTGTCAGGACTTCAGCAAATACCTAAAGATATACAAAATAGTATAAATTACAATTGTTAACCTTATGATAAATCCCAAATAGACATACATAATGGTCATGCATATAATTAATTTTTACTCACTGAGCTGTCGAGCTCACTCCGTGTTATTAATCACCTTCAAGTTTGGATAAAGGCAAGGGACCCGCTTAATGGCAATATACGAGATAGGTGACAGCGGGAGATATTTTCACCCTTTTGGCATGTTCTTTTGATATGTATATATTGTTTTAGAAAAACTATGTAAAACTTTTATGTTAATGTTTGTCATGAACTTTTGTAAATGTTGAAATGCTTGTATTATTAGGTGCTTGACTCGAATCTTGTGTAATATTGTGGAGTTTTATGAAATAGTAATGTTAGGCTATGTTTCCTACCGGACTGTCAGATCAATGTTTGGAAATATGATAAATCATGCTGAGATCACATATGCATTTTGAGCGGAATATATTATGAAGCCTTAAGTAGGCTGACGTTAGCGGAAATTGAAGTGTTGTATCTTGATGGGTCCCATACTTGGATTAAGGATAATCATGATGATTGTGATAACTGAAAATATTAAGACTGGGACCATTACATAGCATCCTTCACCTCAATGCTTTTGCTGATGCCTATTGGGCATGCTCCTTCCATGATTGGAGATCAACAACTGGTTACTATATTTATCTCAAATCCAATCCTATATCATGGCCAGCAAAGAAACAACACACCACAACACAGTGCTCCACGAAAGCAGAATATCGAAGCTTAGCACACACGGCCACTGAGATTTGCTGGCTCACCTATCTATTGAGGGATCTCCACATACCACTGACAGCTCTTCCCACCCTTCATTGTGACAATTTAAGTGCACTAGTCATCGCCACGAATTCAGTTTTTCACACCCAGACAAAGTATGTTAAAATTGACTACCACTTTATTCGAGAACTAGTTCTTCTCAAACACCTCTCTCTTCGATATCTCTGCACGAAGGATCAAACAGTAGATATCTTCACCAAGCCCCTCTTCTCCATCAGGTTTCATACTCTCCTTAACAAACTTTTCTGTTCAACTGCCAGCTCAGTTTGAGAGGAGGTAATAGCAAGATAACTCATCATTGACTCAAAATTCAATATGCGGACAATATACTCTTGCAAATATACAAGCCAGCTCATCATTGACTCAAAATTCAGCATGTGGACAACATACTCTTGCAAATATAGAAGCCATCTCCTCATTGACTCAGAATTCAACATATGAACAACATGCTCTTACAAATATGGAAGCTAATAGCAAGACTCCAAATATAAAAGTTGTCATCTATTGTATCTCTAAGATTAGTGCACTAATTTAATTAAATGTGTTAATCTTCTAGTTGTTGTTCTCTATATAAAGAGCATTGCTTCGTTATATTTCATGGAGAAAAATATTGAAATAAAATAAAGCCTTTAGATTCCATAAATATTATTTTTCTCAGCTAATTACTGATAGTCACGCTCTTACATTATACTTGGATGTGAATAGACGTGTCCATGGGTCCCCATTGGACATGTTCAATAAAAAAAAAAATTTATAAGAAAAATGAGAAAATTCATATTCCTATAGAAAAATTTCTATTGGACATGTCTAACGAGGGCCCATAGACAAGTCTATTCTCCTCTCTAATTATACTGGTTTCAGAAACATGGTTATTGACCCGTATTGTATGATGCATGCATCGACGAGACTTTGGTTCCCACTAATAGAAAAAGAAAAAGAAAAAAGAAATATCTTCTTGTCCGAAATCATTTCAGAAATGTAGCGTGCATAGGAATATGATTTGCAAATAGAGATTACTAAAAGACAAGACTAAAAATGTTATGTAGTACATGAACAAAGTAGACGAAAAATGACTCTGTTTTGCCTTTTCTAGGTGAAGAAATGGACTGATGTGTGGGCATTATTCCTTTCACATAGGATCCTTGCAAACTCTCAAATTTTCTCAATTGCAACTAATTCTCGTAGAAATGATCAAAAAGAAGCAATGGAAAAGGGTATATGATTGTTGTAAACTTAACGGAGGAGATAGTCCTTGAGAAACCTAAATGGAAATAAAAGGATCCACTACAATTTGAAAAAAGAAAAGGGAGCACAAAGTCCCCAATGATCAAAACAATCTTTTGGCTCTTGCATTGCGTTGCATTCAGCCATCCATAATGGATTAAAAATACATCAACAAAAATTGAATCCTCTGTCACAAAATGTATCTCTTTCTCGACGTTGATTACAAACCCTTTTCTCCGTACTTTAACTCTGGTAAGAACCATCTCTCTTTTTTTTTTCCCTCCATAGTTAACCACTGCACACCGGGATTCAACTGTATAACTAGGAATCACGATGGTCAGATTTATATTTAATTAAATATGTCACGCACGCGGGGGCTTCGAAGTACCCATGTTCTCGCCACAATGCCAACCGCGGAGACGTAAGAACCATCTCCTTAATTACTAAAATGTCATTGTATACTCAATAAGTCTGCATTATATACTTTTTTTACATAAACATATCGATCCGTCTAAAATGCCGTCTCAAGAACGTATGACACCTATTATAAAGACAGAAAAAAACCACATATACCTGTCAAAACATAAAATTTGGGAATAAATACAAGCTTTATATCTATTATGTTACATTTCAGGGATCTGTATTTCGCTTTTCTTTTGAGACCTGTTCGATAACTGCAGGGATTAAACTTGGGATCTCCCCCTTAGGAGAGGGTGGGGTGTGACCAATGGGTTAAACAGCTAACCCATTGGTTCCAAATTTAGGCAGCTCTCAGACTAAAAATGACATTATACTAGATATAAGTACTTAAACACTCAAAATTATTTTCTAATTGGTGGTGGTGGTGGTGTGGGGATGTGTGTGTGTGGTGGGTGGGTGGTGGGTGTGGGTGTGTGTTGTTGGGGGGGTGGGGGGTGGGGTGGTTTACAAAGTGCTTTCTGTACATTCCAAATTTTCATTTTATTCATGTCTAACAAATTTCATATCCAAGAAACAAATCAACAACATAAATATAGTTTTCTTATTAAAAAAAATGAATCAAATTATGAATGAACATCATCTCTATGATCTCTTACCCCATCATAAATATTTTTTTTTGAAGACAATTCACACCCAATTGCATGATGTCCCTCTCCCCATCTCTCCTCTCAAATACACAACAAACAGCAATATTTCAACATATCATGCAATCTTCTCCTCTAAATTCACCCACCAAAAAAAAAAAAAAAAAAATCCTTGATACTCTCTTACCTCAATGTTCCATTCCCCATCACTGGCAACGGCGCCGGTGCCGGTGCCGGTGCCTGTGCCGGAGCTGTTCTGTTCTTCAAGTGCCCTCCTCCTCTCTCCAATACCATCATTCTCCTCGCCTTCATCTCTTTCCTTGCCTCTTCTGAAAAAAATTTCACCAACCAATCAAAAACACAAAAACTCTAAATTGAATTTATTATCAAACAAACAGTGGTTACCTTGAGATGATGCTAGATTGGACTTTTCTGAAGCAGACCAAAAGATGAGAGTAGGTGTGATCAAGGCGAGCAGAGCCCAGAAGACAAAGATGAGAACATAGCCTCTCTGAGGCATTCCTTCCTCTGTCTTTTCCTCCTTTTTTTTTCCCCTCACAGAGAGAGAGGAGACTAGAAATGAGAAGAGGAGGGGAAGGTCATCAGGGAACTGCTCCATTTGTTTATGGTTTTCATTTTGTTTGTGAGACAGTGAGAGAGAGAAAGAGTAGAGAGAGTAGGTGGTGAAAGGTTGCTTGGAGACTCTGATTTAGGAAGGGAAACCACAACACCCCACCCCCAACACACACACACACACACACAATGTTTTGGCCAACAATTTTTAACTACTCTTTTAGAAATGATGATGAATCTTAATAAAATGAGTACTTGCTACTTAGTTGTCTTTTTTCCCCCTTAAAAACCAAAAAAGAAGCCTTTACAAATTAAATTAATACAATAGAGCATAAAATTAGATACCCTGGGTGAGGAGAATTTGTAACTAAATTATTGAGGTGGGGTAATGAGTGGAGGAGGTTCGGTTCATGTGTGTGAGCTACACACACATACAATAAGAGAGCCAATCACTTGTTGGCACGTGAATTAAACTCTTATAATCTTTTATAACGTGTATTGATTCTCTTATAATATGTTCTGTGCGTGGGCCTCACACATATATTATAAGAGATTATAAGAGTTTCAATCCACGTGCCAACGAGTGATTGAATCTCTTATTGTATGTGTGTGTGACTCACATACATGAACCGAACCCGGATAACGAGGACTTATCAGGCAAGGAAACAAGTTCCGATGTAAAAAGATTATTAGCCGTTTGTGAATGTTCATTTTGATACATGTGCATGGAATCGAATCCCTCAAACAATGAAAATCCTAGGAACGAGGAATTGAGTTATGAGAGGTCCTACGTTTATGAAAAAATAAATAAATAAATAAATAAAAGTGCATGTTTAGTGTTAGGAAGTGGTTGTCATCTCATCAATCTACATCTTAGTTACAGCACTGTAGTAACAATATCGTGTCCTAATCAAACACTTAATCATGTCTCTACCCCTCATGAGTATGGGTTTAGATCTAAAAGCATTGGTTTGGAGCGTGATCGAGGACCGTTATGATGTTAATAACATGATTAGTTATTTATAATCTTGATGATGGCCCAACTGTTGAGATTGCTATCAATTAGTGATCACTCAATTGTTTTTTCTTGATTATGAGAAGAGTAGGGCCATGGGGGGGTTGGGGGGGGGGGGGGGGGTGGGGTGGGGGGTGGGGGGGATGGGGGTCTTTGGTCACAAGTAGCTATCACACTTCTTGGCGCATGAGAGAGAGAGAGAGAGAGAGAGAGAGAGAGGGGAATAATGTTGGGTGGGGGAGACTTTTGGGCAAGCAACTACTGGCGTGTTTGGTTGTAAGGGAGTAGGCGAAAGTAAGGAAATGGAGAAGTATAATTGCTCACTTTCCTATCTTTTCAAACACTGGAAAAGAAAAATGAGAAAACTCATGTTCTTTTTCTCTTCTTCCTCTTACACAATCACTTCCTCACTTCCAGGGTGCTAAGGTTAATTTTGCGGTCATGTAAATCTTATTTGTAATAAGTTGTAACTCAAACAGTTAATTTTGTGATCATGTAAATCTCACTTACATTCTAATTACAATTTAATTTTATTTTTTATTATTTTTATTTTAATATTATTTTACGGTCAAATTTATGGTCAACTTTTCCACTTTCACTTTCACATTACCATCTAAACACCAAAAGAGACATAACTTTTTTCAAATCATATTTTCCAATAACATTCAAACACCAGAAAACTCACTAAC
Organism: Agave tequilana; assembly: GCA_038442645.1. NCBI lineage: Eukaryota > Viridiplantae > Streptophyta > Magnoliopsida > Asparagales > Asparagaceae > Agave > Agave tequilana. The sequence continues at coordinate 11,691 of JAVJIF010019608.1, read as the reverse complement.
AAATTCTCAAGTTCTAAAAGAAACTATTACTGCTTCCTCAGTTCCTCACTTTTATCCCGAACCAAACAGCCCCATGTCTTGAGTGAGGGAGGCTTTTGGGTAAGAAACTATGTCTTTCTCTCATGTTTTGGACCTCTCACATTATCACCCAAACTCGCCTCCCACTTTTGAATTTCATCAAATGTATTCCATAGCCTCCAATAAAAAAATTTCTAACAATTTGATTTAACTAAAAAAAATTCATGGAATTGGTAAAAGGACATTGCAGTAGGCTCATCAGTTTGCCAACATTCATGCTGTCTGTTAAAGTCCTTATCACTACACTAAAACTATGAAATTATTATTTTGGACTTAAACCTGAATCTTGAGCATTATTTTTCTCTATGAATCCACTTTGAAATACAAGTTTGGCTGCACTGCAATCTAGATGCACTGGCTAAAGTTTTTGACAATTGTAACGAGGTTGAGAAACATTTTTAATATTATACTGTTTAATCAAATTTAGCCATTGAGGCCTTAGTAAAATCTAAATTTAAGTGGGAAACTACCAAATTTTCCATAAAATGTGATAAACTATAATAAAATTTATAAAATCCCTAAATATTTTCTGAAACTGTCATTAGAAGTTGTACTTCATGATAGTTTACTGTATGTTTTGGAGTTTTTAGTAGTTTTTTGAAATCAGGTAAAAGTTCACAATAGCTTTCTGAAATTAGCCCTCTAAGTTAATTCCAAATGACTATGAAAATTAATCGTAATCATCGTTAACCTCGGCCCAAATTAAGAAAGATCCTTAATCTTAATTAAACTCAAAAATCCAAACTCATCCACCTATTCATGAAATGATAACATTACCATTAAAAGAAAAAGAAAGAAATAGCATGAATGTATGACTAACAACATAATTGCAGTCAACTGAACTAAGATAAGAAACTCATGTTTTGAACCACTACATAATAAATTTTAAAAAAAAGGTGGGCAAATACAAGCATGATCAAAAAAATAAATTAAAAAAAGGAAGGTGAGAATACTATCAAACCAGCTCTCCACCCTTCTTGAATTATTGAAGTGGACTTGAGCTTAATCACATGTGATTAGATACTAATTGCTTAGGGTCAATGGTTTTGGGTTGCTTTTGTTTTGGTGGTGATCACATGTTGGATGATCCTAAATAATTTGTGATTATTAATAGTCAATGCCTTCAATTTTATTAAAAATATATATATGAAAATTCTTCATGGTTTTGCTGGAATCTCAGTTTGATGATCAAGCAACCTAACCTTGACACTCAATCTCAAGTTGTATTGGTGAAAATTGTATAAACATTAAGGGTTGTTTTTTTTATTAAAAGCAAAAAAAAAAAAAAACAAATCAAATCATGATAAAATTTTAGAGAATGGTAAAAAAAAAAAAATTTAAAAAAACAAAAGATAAGTCCATTGTTTACAAACGAACAAAAAATTGAAGGCCATGAAGGACAAAATAACAGTGGGTGTAAATGGGTTGTCTCCATGCTGTGAGCACGACATTGAGCATGATAAAATCATGATAAAGATTGACAAGAAAGTCTCTTCTTCTTCCATCTTACTAGGAATTGGGGGATCCACCTAGGTTTCTAATTTTAAAGTTGTGGCTTTCAATCTCTTCAAGAAATTATTTCTTTGTATGGCGTATTTTTCTCCTACATATATAACTGTAATGATTAGATTTGGCTTTCGTTAAGATCATGACACATGTCCGGATATCTGAAAGCTTAACTTCTCGGCCAGCGGACTCAACTCACTTGCAAGCCTGACATGGGCTCGAGAAGAAAACCTCAGGCCTCACCCCTAGCCTACATCCAATCAGACATCACTCAACCGGCGTTGCATGACTCTCCAAGACCCTCCAAGACGCCAATAATCAATACAAGATCATTTCCTATCAGTACAAAAATCCTTTCCAGAGTTACCCATGGCTTTGACACGAAGATTCTTTGGAGCCTGCTACTTTTACGCCACTTACAGTTGGACAGCACGATCCACGCGATTCACGAATCCGACTACGCTGCCAGATCATCCCCACATTCTGAACATTGTGACGCCCTTATATCACTGCAGGCAATTAGGAATGATGGCGGATTTCTCTACATGGCGATCCAACAATCATGCGACGCGATCTGAGCGGTTACAAGGAGATCATAACATGTAAATCATGTAGTTATATAGATTCGAAATACGCACCCACAAAGATAGCTCAGGAGGGTATAAATACATCTCTTTTTTCATCGAGAAATGAGGAGACCTAATCACAGAAAACTCTAGTGATTCGCATCTGATTACAGAAACCCTAAAACTTGTAATCACATCATCACTCTGCTGAATTTATTGTAACCTCCAGACATTATAATGAATTCTCTCTCTTCCGTGATTTTTTTCCTTTCGAGCTTTTCATGTAAATCTCTGTTGTCTGCGATACCTTACATCTGTCCATTCACTTACAAACTCACTTACAACTCGTGATGTGGAGAAATTTCCTGAGAATTTTTCTTCGCATTTTGGTGCTTTCATTGATATCTTTAATCCACACACAAGATCTCCTTCCTTTCCCAAATCCTTCATCAAAAAGCCTCGCCAAACAGAATGGCCCCTCCGAGAAAGAGCGCATCTCAGGCCGCCATCGCCGCGACTTTAAAATGCAAGTTGACGGCTATTGGGGCCACGGGGTCTATTGATGCTCATCCACACTATCTCGAAGTTCACATCGAGGATGCCGGGGAAAATCACTTTTTCTGGCTATTGCACAAGATACAAATATCATTTTCAATGATTGAAGAAAAAGTAGAGCATGTAAAATGTTTACCGACAGGCACGAAACTCAGCTCTCAATCAAAAGGTAACTCCTCCAAATGCTCACCAGCTTTCAAAGTCAATTAGACGAGCAACGAATAGAGACGGCTTGTGAACGCGAGAAGGTTGTTCTAGGGGCTTGTTTGGTTGCAAGGAACTGGGCGGAAGTAAGGAAATGGGGAAGTATAATTGTTTACTTCCCTATCTATCCAAACACCGGAAAAGGAAAATAAGAAAACCCTTTTTCTTTTATCTTTTCTCTTTTACACAACCATTTCCTCACTTTAAGAGTGCTACAGTTAATTTTGTGGTCATGTAAATCTCATTTGTAACAAGTTGTAGTACAAAATAGTTAATTTTTTGATCATGTAAATCTCACTTGCATTCTAATTACAGTCCATTTTTTATTTTTCTTAATTAATTTTTATTTTAATATTATTTTGCGGTCAAATTTGTATGGTCAACTTTTCTACTTCCTCTTCCATATTATCATCCAAACACCGCAAAAGACATAACATTTTTCAATCCACACTTCCCAACAACATCCAAACACAAAAAAAACTAACCAATTCTCAAGTTCCAAAGGGAACTATTACCACTTCCCTCCGGAATAACATGCTGACAGTGAAAATTTGTTCTTTCTCCGCAATAACTTTTCCCAGATAATGAACTCTTTTTCTTTTCTTTTGTTTATTTTTAAATTTTGTTTTTTTGAAAAACAAGATATAAAATAAAGTTTTGTAACTGGGCTGGATTAATTACACTGTGACATGCATACAGTGTCATAGTACAGCTGCCATGATAATGAGCAAACCAGCCCAACAGGCCTAAGTTTCTAGAAAGGCCTGGGAGAAGGAATCCCTTGGTTTAGATATGCTAGAAAAAAAGGACCAGATTGTGCGATGATGAGAATGAACAAGAATACTTGCCAAAAATGTACGATCCTTTTTTGAACGGACCCTATTGAGGAACAATAAAAAAATGCAATTGAAACAGAATTGGCCGGGTGGTAGAGTTGTGAAAACACTTGTTTATTCCATATTTTGGACCTTAGCTCCATGGAACAATATGCTACTGCTGAAGCATGGAAGAATTGAAATCTTAGAGCAAAACACTATGTATGGATGATATGAACTGCCTAAACAAGAATATGGCTTTGGTTACGTTCTTCCTTCTCTTGTACCTTTTTTTTTAGTGAAATTCTTTCCTCTCTGAATTTTTTTCCGCTAAAATCTTTATTTTTTTAGTGAAATTCTACTCCATCTCTATTGTTTCAACTTTATCAGATGACTTCAAAAGAAACACTCTTTCTTTTTCTTTTCTTTTTGTTTCTTTTGTTTTTCCTTTTTTTAGAATATACCAGTTATTATCTAACATTCAATTTTTTTTTTTATTTTACTCCTATTTACACAATCAGATCCAATCTATTCACTTGATTCAAGCGAAACGTTACTGAGCACCAAGTTTCAACGACAGCCCTTTGATCCCCGTCGCTATAATTCACACGCTTGGTTTTCTCCCTCTTCTTAAAAATTCAAACAGCAGATTCAAATGGCAGCTCTGGAAGACGCGCAACAGATTGGCATTTTTCAAGGTGAATCCCTTCAGCCTCAGTTCTCGACTGTATACAAATACAAAAATTGCAATCACTTTATCGCGTCTATTTTATTTTCTTTGCTAAGTTCTTGTAATCTTGTCACTTCAAAAAATGGAAAGTGACGCAGTAATTAATAAAGCTTTTGTACATGCCCCTAAAAGTCTCTCTTTTTTTTCTCTTTATTTCTTGAGAACGTATTCTTTTTCCTCTCTATTTTCTGGGAACAAGGATCGTAGCCATCTTGAACGTCTCATTTGTTTGCTGGGATGAGCCCCAAGCATCCGAAGTCTCTTCTACACAAAGATTGTGATCGTTTTTAGTGTGTTTTTTTTTTTTTTGAACTGAAAATTTTAAGAGTGAGAATTTTAGAGCTTTACTCATTTGTTTTTACACAAAAATCTCACTCTTAATTATTTCTAACATTATCTTCTAGTTAAATGTGCGACGTTGACATACAGATGCGTCAGTCCGACGAGTATAGCGTATCAATTTAAGACAAGTTGAAAGAGCGCAAAAGAGACCAAAGAAAACATGAATGGAGGTAATACGACAAGATATAGAGGCTAAAGGTTTTAGTGAAGGCATATTGCTCGATAGGAATGAAAGGAGAAAGCTGATCCATGTGCCCAATCCGGCATAATTCTCTTTTGATTCATGTAACCTACCCCAAATACTTGGGACATATGGCTTAGTTGTTGTTGTTGTATTGTCTGCTAGTTAAATGATTTGATTTTCAATAACTGACAAAAAAAAAAAAACTAGATGAAATATTTGGCGCATAATCCGCATCCATAATGGCTTCTGATGTTTTTTTTTATCCAAATACAATGATTGAGATGAGCCTACGTTACATGTGACACTTAATATTCATTGAAATCCTTTCAACATCATTTATTTAAATTCAAAAGAGTCCGAAGAGGAGTCACAGGAACTTTGGGATTTCTGCTGAGTAAACGAACAAACCCTAAGCCAAGTCTTGACAGCAGTTTCCACTCAATAGAATGAAATTTGAAAATTTCTTCTCATCGCGTAACATTTTGATAGGGCAGTAACCAACCAACCATATGGCAAACCACCATACAGTCCAATAATAGCATGATCCATGTTGCAGTACTTCATATCAGCAATTAAAGCAGAGTACACAAAGCATCATCAACATCGATGATTGAAGAGCAGGAGCACAGACAATAGCAAGCAAAGTTAATTGGTGTTCTAATTTGTTGTAGGCATAATAAGTTGGGTGATGGATTTCTAAACCAAAAAAAATATAATAAAAATAAAATAAAATAAAATAAAATTTTACATAGGGGCTGTTTGTTTGGACGTAAAAGTCATAAGAAGTCGTAATTCGTAAATGACTTACAACCTAATTACATCTACGGCGTTTATTTAGACCTTAACTCATAAAAACTTACGCAACTCAACTACCACTCACTTGCAACCCAATTACCACTCACTTGCAATCCACTTACCGTTGATTTTGTAGTCATGCATTTGTATTATTTTTTTATGTTAATATTAATTTTTTTTAATATTTAGCATTTTTAGCATTTATTTGCAATATTAAAAATTTTTAAATCATCAAATAGTTAATTTTGTGATCAACTTTTCCACATACGACTTACACAACCCAACACCGTAAAATACAATACACTTTCCTACTTACAATTTTATATTACCAACCAAACACCGTAAAACTTACATGCATGTAACTCATTTACAACTGTAAAAGAATTTACCAATTACGACTTATGAATTACGGTCAATTACGACAACCAAATTTGCGACTACAGCGTGACAGAGAGACCAGTTTTAAGTGAAAGAATTCACATGATATTACATTCATATTCCAAACAAGAATATCCATCTCGCACAGTAGGATATTTCTTTTAAATCCCCCCTCCGACATGCAGCACCAACCAAAATTACCCTAAAAACATTACCGTTCATGTTTCTAAAATAAATTTTGATGAAGTACTTACATATTTAGGATGTATCCACAAAACAGCAACCAATGTTTCATCCACAGCCTTTTGCTTTCTTCCTGTTTTGCGCTTTTGCATCTTTCCTGCTGGAATCCCAACCACCCTGTTGGTGATCAGTCCCTGGGTAGGCCACTGCTTGATGACGAAGCCTTCTTTTTGCCGTACTTCTGTTTTCATCAGAAATGATAGACATGTTAATAGAGAGAAGAATTAAAAAAAAAGCAAATGAATGTCTGTCAGACTAATCCAATATGTACAGTGTTTAGAGCTATTGGTGTATGAATCATTACAGCAAAGATTTTATCAATGATAACTGCATGACAACTTCTACTTACAGATTTCACATATATCCAGCTTGAAACCGTATCATTTAAAGAGTAGAAAGATATAAGACTACTATAATTATGCATTAGAGAATGCTTTCACCTGCTTCCCAATGCTGACCGGGACATATTTGTACTTGATCATGTGCAGGATCTGGCGCTTCATGGTCAGGACAAAAAGAACGATCCAGTAGAATAGAAGTATGGGCCAGAACACAGGAACGTCGAATATTGAGAAAAAGGTCATCACAAATGCCACACAGAAGGCCTTAGTTATGGAGTACCTGAAACATCAAGAAAAAAAATGAGAAGGTAATATATTTCACGAGATAAAGGAATGGGCACAAGAAAAACATTGTGATGAAGCAGTGATTCTATTGTAGGACAACCATAACAGTCCAATCTTGCTTTCTGTAATAATAAATTAATAGTTGTGCTTAGTGAAATAAAGCACAAATATCATAACCGATCCTAGTTTTGAGAAGGTACACAGCACGCACCATTTAATGCACATCCCAGCATGCAACAACAGAAATGCCAGCCTACTTCATGCAATATCAACTGCAGTACAAACTTCAAAAATTAGACTGATGATGTCAGACAATTGCTGCATCTCTCAAACGCAACACAGTTCCACAAATAGGGGCTCCATTCCTTTTTCCCATTTACTACAAGCAAACTTTTAGTTTTACTTGCAAGCCTAGCAGTTGTATATTACCTCATCTAGGAGATTTGAAGGGTTCCTCCCAGGTGCATGACCCTAAACCATACAGCCAAAAACCTATTGGTTTATCTGTAGCACTGTAGAAGGTAGCATTAGTTAGAATCTCGGATGGTAAGAATGATGAACCTACCTGCATTTTTTATCATACTTCTGTTGAAACTTATTCACTTAATTCAGTAAGCTAACTAAACCACAGACTGGAAACACTAAATATAAGTCTAAACTATCCATGATGACTCGATGTAGAATATGCTATCTTAAACTCAGATAGTCCACAATTGAAACCTTTTCATTTGTTCAATAAGATAACCAGGATAAAAACTAGAAAAGCTAAAACACAGTCTATGATAAGCTAATTGTTAGATACAGTGGATTGATATAGTAGATTAGTTATGAAATTGAACTAACTCTAAACTAATTGGAAGGTATCTTAAGTTTATGTTAGTCTCTAACTAACTTAAGTCATACTCATATAAATTATTAGTGTGTGACAGAGACCAATATGTGCGCCGATTAGAAAAGGTGATGGTATCATAGTTAATGGAGTAGTGAACAGTGAGTGAGGAGTAGAGGGAGGTTCAAAAGAACCTGGATGGAGGCAATTAAGAAAGATATAATAGTGCTTAATTTAACTCAAGCAATGAGCCTTACCAGAGCTGAACAGACGAAAGGATTCGTGTAGCTGATCCCATAAGTTTCGACAAAGAGTTTAATGTTATTGTCATTGTATATTACTAGTGTGTTGATTTACAACGCAATATACTAGGAGGAGGTCCACCTAACTGTGTCCAACTAACTGTGACATTTGTCCCTTGCACTCTATGATTTTCTTTCATTTCTCGTAAAGCAACTTCGACCAATACAACCCAGGCCCCAAAGGATACGCAGAAACAATAAGGAAATAAGCAAAAAAAAAAAAAAATTGAACAATAGAAGGCTGCAACAAAGTAGTCAGGAATATGGAGTGATATATCTCATAGTGTTGTAGTTTCTTGCCCAAGCACAATTTTGGAATTGTCAGCAAGGAAAGCAAAGGTTGGATCACTGAGTCCACCATCAGCTGGTCAATGGATCTCAAGCCTAAACAAATCCCCAAACCAACACACAAGATGAAAAAAAGAAAAGAAATGGGAAAAAAGTCAAGGGAGAAGAAGTCCCTCACCAAACCAATTATCTCCACATAATCTTCAAAGATACCCTTCATAATCTTCAGCACTGACAAAAAGTGCCCTCACAACCTGAGAAGCAAAGATAGTTCAAGTACCCACTTATCCCACTTGGTTCCTGACCGAAAATCCTTTCCTACAAAAGCTTTCAAGTTCAACTTTTCAGCTCATATGATATCTTTATTATGGAGGCTTAAAGGTCTCATCCGAACAGCCAACCTCTGAGCCTTCTTCATTTATGTTACGCCAACCATAATCTATTTCTACTCTCATGACATGTAAATCCTTTTTTTATGGACACCATTGTAGATGCTCAAAACTCAGGCAGAAAAGAAGCACTAACAAGCAAAATACTTGTACCCTCCAGCGTAGTCCTAGTCTTCAAACAAATGCCCAGTATAGTATCCAGCTTCCAACTGTACGTCCTAATCATGTTTTTTTTCCTTTCCAATGCATAATAAAAAGCCAAAATTAAGCATAGTGGAATTCACTTACCAATCCCCAACCAAAAAGACTACGAAAAGCTGTTAGGAACCCACCAATTGCCCAGCAAGACACTCAAGGTAAAAAAAAAAAGCAACAGACACTGGATATTGGTTTCCAAACACAAAATTGCACAAGAACATAATCAAGACTTAACTAGCAAGTACCATGCAACACAAGCCACAGTTATAGTCACTTCAAATATTCGTAGGTTCTATTCAGAATATAGTAATAAAGAACCTCCCTTCCCTCTTAAAAATAAAATAAAAGGCAAGAATAGTGAGTTGCTTAGAACTATCAAAATGTGCTTCTCTGAACGTCAAAAACAAAAAACTCAAGCTATAAGGAAATAGTTCATCCTTTCGGCACCAGGTTTTAAATAACTTCTCCCTATAAGATGCCTCATATAACTATGTCAGATTTGTAATAATCAATAATGCTGCATCCATTGGCAATATGCAAATTAACAGCAATGAATTAACGTATTTTTCTATCAGCATATATTTGATCCAGGTCTATATTAATAAAAAGTCAAAATTAAGCATAGTGGAATTCACTTATCAATCCCCAAGCAAAAAGACTACGACAAGCTGTTAGGAACCCACCAATTGCCCACTAAGACACTCGAGATAAAAAAAACAACAGACACTGGATATTGGTTTTCAAACACAAAATTGCACAAGAACATAATCAAGACTTTACTAGCAAGTACCATGCAACACAAGCCACAGTTATAGTCACCCCAAATACTCATAGGTTCTATTCAGGATATAGTCCCCCTCTTAAAAGAAAAGAAAAAGCAAAACCCCACAAAAAGAATAGTGAGTTGCTTAGAACCATCAAAATGTGCTTCTCTGAACGTCAAAAACAACCAACTGTGACATTTGTTTATAATCATTTTGAGTGCAAGCACAGTTTGCTGCAACTAGGCCTTTATTGCAACTGCAGCAGTTAGAGCAAAACAAACAGATGCAATAGCCCTTTTTGCAACTGCGGTGGCAGTTGCAGTTGCAGTTGCAGATCCAGTTATAGCAAAACGAACAAACCGTGCATATAATAACTTTTGTGATAATGTGTCTCATACTTGACTATATATCTTTTGAGGATAATAAGATAGCAAGATTCACGAAAATCTAGGTCAATTCTAACTACTACAATTAGAATTCAGACGAAAAACATACTAGGTGAATAATAACTTTTATATGGACATAGAACATAAGGGTCAACAAGGAGTAAAATGATACAGATATACAGCATATAGGATTTCGCTTGTAAATGTTAGTATAGCACATTTGGTTGATAAAGATATAATTTTCCCTAAAAGTATGTCTTGGCACTTGGCAGGAGCAGCATAAACCATAAAACTAAACTGTTGAAAATTGGATATAGATGAATAAGAAACGGTGAATGAACTACTGTTGGAAATTACTCTTTCCAAATGAGAAATACTTATCCTCGGTATTCTACAAAAGTAGTTACTGGATTCTTGCTGTAAACCAAGAGTATCACCCACTAGAGATTAAATATAACTTTAAGTAGTTAGTACTCACTTCGCCTTTATATAGACGAAATATTGTAGCTATATGCAGTATTTGCAAGCCAACACCGAAATCAACCACTATATCAGTCACTGTAGCTAATTTCCCAGTTCTTAATGTCCTTTAAAACTATTCTCCCTATTCCTTTAAAAAAAAAAAAATTGGGATTAAAATTCTGACAGCTGAGTTTTTCCTAGTTGACTAGGCAAAACTAGTCATCGAATTAGCCATTATCATACTAAATATCACTTCAATTTCATTCAAAAAAATAAATTATTAGGATCAACAAATCATATCGAACACAATGCACAACGAGACGACGAAGAAATTACCAGAACTTGAACTCAGGTAGCCGGCGAATGAATGGCTTGAACTCATCAGAGCCCCTCGTCGGCAGCGAGGCCCCATCAAGAGCCTCCAGCTCAGGATCCACCATCGGCGAAAGGAACCCGATCAAGAGATTCAGGACGTAAATCCCCAATCCATACGAGACGATGTAGAAACCCTGCACGAAGTAGACCCTCAGCACGTAGATCGCCGCGACCGCTAGGGTTCCGAGCCACCTGCCGACAGTGTGGGGCGTCGACCGGTCCAAGTAGTACTGGAAAGCGCGAGAAAAGTCGCTCCTCCACTTGGCCAGCGGGACCGAGGCGGCTGCGCCGTCGATCGAGGCCGGTTCCATCGAAAGTTAGGGTTTGATGAGGGGATCCTGGAGAAAAACCTTAGATTAGGGTTTCGATTGCATCGAATCTGGGAAATAGGCCAGATCTGAGGAAAGAAACAATACAAGACGCAAAAAAAAAAAAAAAATTGGATCGAAGGGGGGCAACCCTACCAATTCGCAAATCAACGGCCGCAATCCGTAGAAATCGAGCCGATGAGAGTTTTTTAGGTTTAGGGTCCGGATTTGGGTCTTTTTAATTTTTTTTTTTTTTTTTTTTTTAAATCAGATGAGAGAAGACTCAGGGAGGGATGGCTAACTGGAGTAATTCCTCCCGTTTGAACCCGTCCGTTAACGACTCACATGTGATGAAACGAATATTCGGG